>JAYJME010002242.1:0-14135 GCA_036873775.1 Costaria costata
GTAGTAGTAGTAGTAGTAGTAGTAGTAGTAGTAGTAGTAGTAGTAGTAGTAGTAGTAGTAGTAGTAGAAGTAGTAGTGGCACATTTGCTGCGCGTAAGATTCATAGCTTGTTTTCCCGTCTCCCGCCCGGCCGGGTGCCTACATAAAAGCTGAACCGCTGGCGGCCTGAGTTGGGTACATACTTCGAAGTAAGTAGCTCTGTATGATAGGTTTGAAATATGTGCAAATATGCGCACTAAAGATGGGGCCATCAAAGAGACAAAGAAAACCCCACCGACATCCATCTGAATCATCTCACTGTATACAAAGTACGTATGATACAATATTCGAGCATTTTTGTGAAATAATCATAATAATATGAGCCGTCGACATCAAAGTCAACTAACTGGGGGTTTGTTTCCGGATCACCCGCAATAAAAACGCCATAAAATATAAAATCCTGGTCACGTCAGTAACTCCCCGCCGGGATATATAACCCAGAGCCAACAGGAGAATACAAGGAAAACATCAAATTATCCTGTGACACTTAAATTATCCAGTTAATGGTGGGGATACAACACAAAACAACATGCCTATACTGTATACGAGTATCTAATCGAATATTATTGCCCCGCCGCTTAAAAAGCCGAAAAAAGCGGGGGGGGGGAGGGGGTACTCGTATAATGCACGGCCGTAGTCAAAGGGGGGGGGGGAAGCGATTATATATGCGTAAAACGATGTGCGTACAGCATGGGCAGAGAGGAGAGAGGAGTTATACGGAGATTATAACAACGGCCAACTTGTACGAGTGAGTATGTGCTGCTGCTGCTGTTGTACACGATAGTATCATTGGAAGAAGACGGCGTGTTGGGTGTGACGTATATAGATGGGTAAACTTCCCGGGTCGGACCACACAGCCTGGTTACAGTAGTAGCGCTCTTGGCAAAAGGGATTCACCCCGCGGAGATATGTTGTTATTATAACTGGTATTATGTCGTATTACATGCTTTCCGGGTTGTTGTTTTGGCTGTATAGTATAGCTGACCCGATTGATTCGGAGATATACGAGTACTACTGTGTACTATATACCTGGTATTATGGTGCCCGGGTGGTTTCGGTAATTGGTGCTTCGAGCCTCAAAGTTTGTGCCTGTGGTGCGGCACTCTAAAGTTTGTACAGTCAGTCGTACGTATTATTTAAAATTAATACGACAGGTACTACTTTACTACTTTGTTGTTCGTCCGAAAGTTTTTATACACGAGGGTAAAAGGTACCGGTGTGTACCTGGTATCATACAAGGAACAACAACACCTGCGGTAGCTGCAGTTGTACCTCGAGAGGTGCAATGAGTTTCCGCCTACCGACTGAAGGAACTAACAGTTACTGCTGCTGCTGCGGTGCCTGTTGGGCTATTAAGAGTACTACTACCATACTTCGTGTACCGGCACGGGTGAGCTTCCTTCGGAAAAGAGGTGATGAGGGGCAAAGGAAAGATAGACCCGCCACGAGAGTACCAGGTATACTAACTATCATATCTACAAGGAGGTTATACAAAACACGTACTACGTTTGTTTACTGTTGTAGTAGTACGCGCGATCAAAGTATCCCACGCAGCTTACGAAGTTGAGTTTCGACTAAATCCTCGATCTCACAGCTGACGTTTTTCTTTTATGATATCTACATGGAGTCTGTGGTCTGTGTACCCAGAGTCTACAATAGTTAAAAACACGACGACAGCTGCAAGTTCGACCAGTTTTGATTGAGTGATTGACACGCAGCAGGAGGAATAATCCGCACACCCCTGCACTTGACCTTTCGAAACGTCAGAAACCTTAACCTTGCAACGTCTTCGGAAAATAGTGCCAGGTAGTGTCACAGCAGCAGCAGGCGGGGGTCCCGCACGTCGGCACCTCTTCTTGCTTCGTGTGCAACCGCTTTTATTTGGTTCTACTTCGTACTCGTATTAGAATTTTGGACGTTTGTTTGTAAGGTACCCGGGTACGTACGTTCGTTGTAAAAAAACGTTTTTATTTTGAAACGGCGAAGCTCACGCAACGCCGCCATGATGTACCACTGGTATTTAATTTGCAGGCGGGTCCGATTCTTGCGCAACTAACGACGTGTTAATATTAATATGATACTTGAAGTATAGTCTATGTTAAGAATATTCAATGATAATCCTGCAGCAGGCTGCAAAGATTAGCGCTGTCAGTCGTTAGACTGACCGAGCAGACACGCCGTGTGTCGAAGATGTGAATATTTGATGACTCTTGAAGAAGGCCGCTTGAGGGCAATAAATACTTAGGACGATGAACTGTGGTAAGTTCAGATGCGGTTTGACGAGTGAATGTGGGGGGTGTGCAAACACCCCAGTTCTTCAATCTTGATGGCCTCTTACAGCAGCGTCTATCGACGGCTTGTCGCTGCAACTCGTCGACTACAAGAGCTGCTGAAAGGTCCTCAAAATATCCCGTTACTCATAATGCGGTGTAATTAGTTGAACCGCAACTTACGAAGCATTGACTCAACAGGCTATGTGCATACTGCCTATTTATTAACATGCTGGGTACCAAAACCACAACATACATCAGACATCGCAATGTCATGCCATCGTCGGGTAAGACAGGCACAACATACACACGCCAACAATCCAAAGACCTGGTATGCATGTGCATGTATGCGTATGTTCTGTGGTCACAAACTACGACACAGATATAATGATACCCATGCTGATTCTTCACTCTAGAAAATTCAAGTATACAGTCACAAACTACGACACAAAGATAATTAACTGTCACTATGCATCAAACAAGATCAAGCACACAACTGGTCGAACTTACAGCGGTCGTGTTTTTTTCTACTCCCCAAATTAAACAGTATAAACCAATCAACTGGTCGAACTCACAACTGTTTTATTCAGTTCACGTACGTGTACAGCTGTACAACGCCCTGCCATCGTACTGGGTACCAAAACCACAAGATACATCAGGCATCGCAATGTCATGTGCTCGTACTGGATATGACAGGCATAGCATTCACTCGCCTTGCAATCGAAAGACCAGGTATGTATGTACATGTCTATTCCTCACAACAAACAACATCTATGACAGGTATAGACCTAGAGAGCCAGCTCTATACGTATACAGCAGTAGCAATAACAGTGCTGCAGCAGAAGATCTACCCCCGGTATACTGTTGTTGGTCTGGCGCCCCACAAATAAACAGACAACGACGGTTGGTTGAATCTCGTCGATCGACAGTCACTGGAAAGGGATACACAGTCGGATATTGCAGCTGGTACATTAACAGCAGCAGCACAACAGCAGCAGCAGATGATGATCTACCCACGGTGTTACTTGGTTGAATCTCGTCGATCGAGAGCCACTGGAAAGGGATACACCGTCGGATATTGCGGCAGGTACAACAACAGCAGCAGTACAACAGCAGCAGCAGCAGCAGCAGATGATCTACCCACGGTGGTACTGCTGTTGGCCTTGTGCGAACCTTATTCCCGTCAATACTCCACAGAGAGAGGATATAGATGTTGGCACGCATACGCGGGATTGCCAGCTGGGCGGGACATGTACCAGGTAGAAGGAGAACAACACAAAACAACGAGGAGAGTACGTACGTATTCATACGCGGGATTGCCAGCTGGGCGGGGCATGTACCAGGTAGCAGGGGTCATACAACAGCACAAAACAACGAGGAGAGTACGTACGTATTCATATATAAGTAATGGCGACCGTCGATCGTTCGCTCGGGACCGTCGTGTCCTTGTTCGACGAGTTTACTCTCCGCGCTGCTGTATCATGTACCAGGTGTCATAAAAACAAAAACACAAGACACCGAAACTACTAAATGATAACACCTAGGGAACAGCAGAGCAACGATTGCCTTGCTCTACAGTATTACAATGATGGGCTATTCGACGAGACAAGCTATATCGAGCACTAGAAAATACATCCATGCGTAGCGGGAGGAGCCATCCTTCATCAACATGACATACGTACCGCTTACTTAGCATGGAAGGTGTTCTCTTAGGGCCACTCAACTCAACAAACACTCTTCCGAGTTATTCTGTTGCGCGTGGTCTAGGGCGTTTGGGAGCGAATCATCCTTTACATATCAGAGCGATGCGAACACGCTAGCGTTTGTTTTATCAAGCTGCCTGACTATGTCGAGCATAGACGCCAGTGCCCGAGAAGAGATAGCAATGCCAGACGACAGCACGATCATGGAGGAGATGATGAGGCGACAAGACCAACGATACGCGAGAGCTGAAAGAGAGGATTGGTAGATCTGATGCGGGGAATGAGATCTCCTCCAACTCTGGCAGGGAAGGAGAAGACAGATTTAACACCAGTGGGGGCTTGCCGACCGTCGACGAAGCAGAGGCTAATAGTGGCAAGCACGTTGAGAGTTCAAATGTGAATATTGGCTCCCGTGAATTCAGTAGGACTTAAAAAAAAAGGAAAACAGTCTTAATGCTACTGAATTCAAGGGAGCCAATATCCACATTTGAACTCTCTACGCACTCCCCACTATTAACCTCTGCCTCGACGAGAGTTGGCAAGTTCCCGCCAGTATAGGATTCATCTTCTCCTCACCTGCCAGAGTTGGAGGCGGTCTCGTTCCTCGCATCAGGTCTGGCAACCCTCTCTTCCAGCTCTCGCATATCACTGGTTTTGTTGCCTCGCCATCTCCTCCATGAAACCCATTACTGTATCCTCCTGTCGTGCAGCGTCGAGACCTCTTGTCGGCCACCGCCGTCTACGCTCGACACAAGCAAGGAGATTGATCAAACTAACTGCTAGCGTGTTCAAATCGCTCTTATATGTGAAGGATAGTACGCTAACAACATATACACTACTATTAGGCTGTGAGCAAGGCTCCGCAACACACAGCAGAGTGAAGAGAATATTAGCATGCTTTTATTGTGTCGTCCCGGAAAGATGTAGGCGAAAGCGAGGGGCAAAGGTGGAGTGAGGTGGTTGGTCAAAGCTGCGCTGCTCAGGAACATCTGCTCGTAGTCGTATTCAATACACCTCCTCGTCGCGTCTGCTCGTACATACTCCGTCAGACTACGAACTCGTATGTAATACCACGCGACACTCTCTCTGTAACTGTAACGCCGTGACACTACGTATGTAACCGAAAGTTAGTGTTGGACTGTTCGGTGAGACAAGCTATATCGAACATTAGAAAATACACCCATGCGTAGCGGGAGAAGCCATCCTGCATCAGCACGACATACCGCTTACTTAGCAGGGAGGTTGTTCTCTTAGGGCCACTCAAGTCAACAAAACATATCCGATTTTTTCTGTCACGCGTGATCTAGGGCTGTTGGGAGCAATCCACCCTTCACATACCAAAGAGGTTTGAACACACTAGCGTCTGTTTTATCAAGCTGCCTGACTACCAGGTATGTCGAGCATAGACGCCAGTGCCCGAGAAGAGATCGTGACACCAGACGACAGCACGACAGCACGATGATGTATCCTATAGAGGAAAACCTGAGGCGACAAGACCAGCGATATCGAGAGCTGGAAGAGAGGATTGCCAGACCTTATGCGAGGAACGATACTGCCTCTAACTCTGGCAGTCAAGCACAAGTTGAATTCAATACCGGTGGGAACTTGCCGACCCCCGGCGAAGCATTGGCCAATAGTGAGGAGTGCGTAGATTGTTCAGGTGTGGATATCGGCTCGCGGATTCACGGGAGCCGATATCCACACCTGAACAATCTACGTACTCCCCATTGGAAGCCTCTGCAATGCCGAGGGTCCGCGACTCCCACCGGTATTGATTGCACCTTCTCCTTCCCTGCCAGAGTTGGAGGCGGTCTTGTTCCTCGCATCAGATCTGGCAATCCTCTCTTTCAGCTCTCGATATCGCTGGTTATGTCGCCTCACCATCCCCTCCATCCAACCCATCGTCCTGCTGTCGTCTTTTGTCGGGACCTTTTCTCGGTCAACGCCGTCTACGCTCGACATGTTAGTCAAGCAGCTTGACCAGACAAACGTTAACGTGTTCAAATGGCTGTGACATGTGAAGGATGATACGCTCCTCCTTGCCATACTACAGTATAGGCCCACGAACAAGAACTAACCCAATACGAACGTTAGGCTCCCTTTTGGGGGAAAGCTTAGATTTTCGGACCAAGAAATCGAGCCTAGCGACGAGCGCTACACTAACCTACACTTCATATAATAGTCTACGCTCAAGGTTGCTCAAGGTCGGTGTCTCAATAAGGTTTCAAGCCTGGCTCAGATTAGGCGTTTCTCGTTGGCGGGCCCATGGTGTAGGCTGTGAGCTAGGCACTGCAACACACAGTGTGAACAAGGTAGTATGAATACATCTGTATTATGACGTCCCGGAAAGATGGAGGCGAAAGCGAGGGGGGAAAGGTGGGGTGAGACACTGGGTCAAAGCTCCGCTGCTCAGAAACAACTACTCGTAGTTGTATACAATATACCTACTCGCAACGTCCACTCATACATCATCCGTCAGACTACCCGTATGTAATACCACGTGGCAATCTCTGTGTAACTGTATAATGCGAGTATTGATTAGAAGGAATAACCGTACTCAGTCGGTGCTGGTTAAGTAGGCTAGTAGGTTATCCCTACCAACAAAACTGTATCTCCGTGACACTACGTACAGAGCACGCCCGCTTTTTGAAATTGAACCTCGTGTACTAACGAAAAATAATAAATTTGACCGAAGGAACGGTGCTCAGGGTCGGCTTCCATACTAAACCCCATACCATAGCCAGGAGTAGCCTGTGCTCAATGGTGGCAACAAAACATGAAATTGAGCTTGACCCTAAATCACCAATCAGCGTTTCTTACAAGCGGGCGCCTTTTGTACGTACGTACGCAACCGTAACTCATTGAAAGACTTTTCGGTCAGACAAGCTACTTGTATGTCGAACAAAACAACGTACAGGGTTTGAACGTCCTCAAGACTGCACCAAGCGTGGTGCTTTCCAGTAATGTACATTTTGATTTGTTCCAGCAGCCCACGTAAGGTACATACTAATATGTTCCAGCAGCGCAGGACGATCGATGATGATAATGACGCGGATACTTAGCATGACGCCGGGGCAAGACCCCGACAACTGCATTAACGAGGCTAACAATTTAATGGCGTCACACACGCCTATGCGGAGATCCCGCCATCATAACATTAGTAGGCGAAGGGGCGGGAAGCAAGGTAACGGCATACCGATATATGGCGAAGCCAGTCCACCTACCTGAGGAACGAGGCCCTTGGTCGGGTCTATCGCGTCCGCCCTCACCAAGCCCAGCAGGGAAAATATTTCCCCTGTAGCATCCGCTACGATGGGAAACGTTACCTCACACTCCTGCAGCTCCTTCGAGAGGCAAGGGAGAGACACAAGGAGATAGATGTTGTTATTATGTTGTTACGAGCGAATGCGAGTTTCTGATTTTGCCAGGCGCCAAATAATAGAGAGCACTTTCGAGTTGCCTCCCTCCCTTTCGTAACTCAGACTCGGGGTCACACAGCGGGCACTCTTCCCCCCTCCCCCCTACGGTGCAATGCCTTCAATTTTGTCGCGGGAATAATTCAGCAGTTTATTCCTTCGTCGACCCGCGTCGAATTTGGACAATACGACAGGGGCACATAATGTATGTACAATGTGCGTGTGTAGATATTTGGCAATGGATTGCCTATAATCTCCGTACGTACTGCATTTTGCGATAAATCCTTGTCTCGCAGTTTGTGGCCACAGGGCTTGTATCTCTCTACGTAGGATAAATAATCAGCACGGACACTGGGTGTGCTGGGTTCGTCGCACAAACACACCTGTATCTCCTTGATGAAGGTTTTGTGTCCGATTTTTGTATCCACCCCGATGGCGAGGAGCTTGCAATTTCTCTCTTCGAACTCCTCCGACAACTTGCTCAGCATCCCTAGCTCGGTACACGTCACCGGGTCGTTGTTTCGCGGGTAGCTGCATGGATTTTGAGCGGGTGGACGGGGACGATGAGTTAATAATTACCAGGCACCGCTATTAATTAACCCCTTTAGAATTGCACCCACGATTTTTAGACACACTACTCAGGACATAGAGTTATTGATGTTCACTTTTGAAGTTTGAGGGCTGCCTAGCGTTTAATGCAGCGCCAACGATATGCGTTTCCGTGCTGTTCCCTAGGAGTTGATACTTTAGGTTGGATGTGTTCCCCAGGTGTTCATATTTAAGGTTGGATTGAGGCATGGATTTTTCTGGGATTTTTCGGACTTCAAAGTAGGGAAGCGGCCAAAAACAGGTTTTTATTACATTTTAGGTACGAATGAAAAGCATATGTGGTACTTTCCGCCACAGAGACCCTAGATAGACCTAGGGGGTTTGTTTGTGGTTGTGGTCATGGTGTTCACCGCCTAGTGGTAAAAATACCCCGTATGCACGAGGTAGTGCTCTGTGCGGTTGACACGAAATTCCATACGCGTCAAAAAGAAGGAATCGGCACGTTCAATATAACCCCCTTATCGCGTTCTGCAATATCTGCGCCAGACGGTAATAAAAAGCAAAAACAGCAGTATCTACGCGTGCTTGTCCGCACATCGCAACGCACACACACGCGCGCAAAATACAGATGCGGGACAAAGAGAGGCATCTGCCAACTGCCGTTGCACAGATCGGACAGATCACTGATCCCCCCGTAATGATCTAGATCATGATCTAGATCTTTCAGGGCAGATATATTCCTGATTTGTATGATCCAGCTCATCTTGCCGCGTGATAGCCGCGTCACCTGCATTATCTACTCGTAGCACACGTTTCCAGGGTTGGAGCTGCAGTACAGGTTATACAGATACTGCACATACCATAACGGCAGGTTAGGATCCGGATGATCTAGATCGTGATCTATCCGCTGTGTGAACTGTTGCCAAAATCGAAAGAGATGCGGTTAAATTATGCGCCGCAGACGCAGGCACTGCTCCCCAATGCGTACACGTGTGGTAACCACTACTGCTGTAGCTACTGGAGATGTGCATTGCGTGGTTTTAGTATGCCGTGGTAAGGAATAGATCGCAGGTCGCGATCTCGATCCTCGATCTTCGATCTCGAATAAAGATCGAGAATCGGGGAAAAGATGAAAATATACCCCGATCGCGATCCCGGGGGAAATCGCCAAAACCGCGATTATGAATCGACAACTCGATCTCGAACTCCAACACTGTGTCATATTGCTGTGTACACCTAATGGGTCATGATATGATTTTTTTTTACTGTGATAGCCCATAGGTTTGCACTAATGTGCCGTAATCGGAGGTAGTCTTCCTCTCCAGATTTATTGGAGCCCGTCCTGTGACCACGGACTACATTGTGGCGATGAGTTAATGTGAGAACAGCAACAGCGACTGTTACTGTTGTAATCGAAACATAGTTCCCGTGTTGTGAGGGATCTTGCCCGAGGGGGTCCTGGATATAACGAGAAACAACAACCTCTTGATACAGACTATTATACCAGGTACCAGTACTTGGTATCTTGCGAGTGAGCAAGCGAGGCCACTCAGGCAAGTTGGAAGTGGGTGTCATCAAACACACAAAACTCGCGTCACTCCGACTCGGTTTCGCTTGTAGAGGCAAATCATACTCGAACGCTGTACGTTGCTTCTGCGGCACCGCTACATACCGTCGCTGTTCTGCTCCTGAGACGGGGCAGAAGCTACGTACGTACGAGACGCGCCAAACGGTATACCAGGTGTCTGTATTAATAATTTAGCTGTACAACACAAGGGCTACGTACGTACGTACCAGGTATGTATGTACCCTGAGGTAACTGGTTAGTAACAGCAGTTACGGCTTTTATTAGAGTCTGCCCTCTGGGTGCTACAGTGGTCTACGTACTGTGTTACAGTGCGAGTATATACTCGTACGTATTGGAAGTCTTGTGCAAACGGACGACACCCGTTGCACTTTGCGCTTTGAACTATTTATTAATATGAGCAATGGTACATGCGGCAGCAGCAGTAGTATTATTAGTACGCACATTTCGCAGTATGACATGTTACCTGGGTAACACTTGAATGTAAATTTAAGTACCGTTTAGACTTCTTATTTACCCTCCAACGGTCCTTATATTTCCATCCAGTGTTTTACCCCCAAACTTCTGACACACGTAGACTACGGTACAGAGTAGTCCATGTTGCGGCAGAATATCGATTTTCTTGACCTTACGAGCGCGTATCATACCTTCTACAGCGGCAGAAGGACAGATCTGTGCCTCCACGTATATCGTCTGCCTAACGCTTGCTCACGTGAAAATGACTCCCCAGCCGCCGTTGATGTACGAGTGGAGGCTGATGATCCCCATGTGCGACTCGCACGTGAAATTGGGGATTTCGTCCCCTATCTGGAGCGGTCGCCCCCCAGTGCCCGCTTGCTCCCCCGCACTGCTGCTGTTTTGGCTGTCGCCGTCCGACATCGTAACGGGGCCAATGCACCGAGAGCGATATAGAAGAAGAGCCAAAGATCGGTGTCAAATATGGCGTGATACCACCTGTCCAGCTGCCAGGCCGTGTGTGCGATGCGCGATCACGATCTTTTACGCCCGGTGGGATGTCCCCGGTACTCCCATGTTCATAATGCCTCGCAGGTCTTGTAGTCAAAGACTTGAGGTTCCGTTACCAGAGATCTTCCCGGCCGCAGAGAGTGCCCGCCTTTCTCTTCTTCCCCTCTAACAACGACGACAACACCGACAATACCATGAAGGCGGCGGTGGTGTCACTGTTCTCCCTGCTGGCGGGCGCCACTGCGTTTCTTCCCGTGGCGCCCATGGGCCGAAATGCCGGCTCAACACTCCCAGCTTCTTCCACCCATGATGTTCGAGCAAAGCCGCTGTCAATGGGCTTCGACTTCAAGTCCACCATGGAGAAGATGTCGGACACAAGATACGCTCGCGTGCGCCACATCTTGGTGGACGAGAAGGGGGAGGCAGGGCGGGCGAAGCTGGAGGAAGCCAAGGCGGAGATCGACGGAGACTTGGACAAATTCTCGGAAGTGGCTGAGAGAATGAGCACATGCACCAGTGCGGTGAGTTTTGCTGGACCTAAAATAATCATGAGGCTGCTCGTGCAACTTTTTTACGTTACTTGTCACAACCACAGCCAGAACAAGACCTGCGAGCCAGGGGATACGAGATGAGAGACCCCTCCCTGGCAACATGCAACAGGTTTCTAGAGATTGCGGGTACATAAGTGCAGGTATCATAACATAGCAGGTAGGGCGAGTGCTTGCGCCGTGTTGAATGTGTTCGTATTGTCACGCAGAACTTGTTAGTTTCTATTTTTGAATTCTTAGCGACGAACTACTGGGAATTAGACTTGGGGTATTTTTTGCAGCGTACGGTACCTCGTACTCGTACGTATTACGGGGGACCATAGTTAATACCGGTAGGACCTACTGTAGACACCAAAACCCATATATTTCCCTACGTTTGCTAACAATATTTGGTCCATAGTTAATACCAGGTAGGACCTACTGTAGACACAATAGAACCTACTACTGTAGACACCAAAACCTATATATTTCCCTACTTTTGCTACCTGGTACCAATATTTGGTCCTATTTACCATGGTCCCCCGTAATAGTGAAAGTTGCGAAGACCACACGCTCCACAGGTATCTATGATAGCAGATGCTTTCACGGTGGTATACAGGCACTTCGTGCTGAGTACTGAGAGTTTTTTTGTACTGCGAGTACTCGCAGTATGAGAGTACAACAGCAGTACAGCAGTATTTGAGAGTATTTCAGCAAGGGAATGTTCGGTAGGTTACGTACGAAAGCCCCCGGAATTTGCTCTGTAACGGTAAAAGTAAGTATGACCTCAACATCGGTTCCCGTCTACCTGGTATTCGGTAAGGGTGTGCAAAGGTATACCGGGGTACCGGGGGGGGTTACCTTGCCAAAGTGGTGCGGTACTGTACGGCCTCAATGCCCTACGCAACACTCCGGTATTGTTCGGTACGAACTCGATACCGGCACCGCACACTTCGGTACGTTCGGTATGCCCGCCAACAATACCCCGAGTACCGGTATACCCTACAAAACATGGCCTTGGATTGGTATTTTGTACTGCGAGCACTCGCAGTAGGAGCGCTAACTGCTGGAATTCAGTGCTCTTGCGGAAATAGGAAAACAGAACCCCAAATACTAGAGCTGTGAGTTGGCTGGACTTCGCGGCCAGTTATTAGTTGGGTGACGAGAGGAAGCCAACTAACTGACTTAAGTGTTTATTAATAAAAGCACACACACGTCCAGTCACAAACGCGCCAGTCTGATATATATGCAAATACTTCGAACTCCGCAAAATACCGCACGCAGCTAACTTAAAGTACTTAGCCAACTAATAACTAGTTGGCAGCTAACTACAATACCAAGCCAACTCGCAGCCCTACCAAATATTGCGATCTCGGACAGTAGTGCCCGCCGTGTCGAACCCCCGAAATACTTGGGAGTACTGACAGGCAGTATCCACAGCAGTACAGAACCCCGAAATACTTCGAGTTTGATACTCCCAGTAGGATCAGTATCGCACCCTGAAATACTGCCAGTATTATAGTCGCAGTACGACCGTACGTTCTCCGATATGGTAATGTGCTAAAAGTAGCAGCTACGACCCCGCGACCGGTGCTGAACCTCTTCTTGATGACGCCAATCCTCATCCTGGCGTCGTATGATACTTCGTATGTTGCTATTATTGATATTAATAGTAGCAGCTACGACCGCATGACCGGTGCCAAATATATCATTGTCGACGCCAATCATCCTGGCGTCCTATGATATTTTCACACATCGGACAGATCATGATCTAGATCATCTAGATCCTATGTATGTCGTTATGACATGTTGTGCAGGGTCTGTGTAGTACAGATCCAACCCAGGAAACATGGGCTGGGATCATGTGAACCATACGACTCCACACCCGGCAACATGATCTAGGCCGTGCGTATCATATTGACCAGGGATGATCTGTCTGCCCTGAACGACACAGACCATGCATGGGGATCTAATCTGCCCGGTGTGTGGATATTTTGCTGTTTGTAGCAGCTACGACCGCTTTGACTGGTGCCGGGTCTCTTTTGTCAACGCCAATCCTCGTACTGGCGGCGTTACGTGCGCAAACGTGCACCTGGACCGGTGCCAAATATCTTATTGTCGACGTCAATCCTCATCCCTCGTGTCCTTTCGTGCGCAAACGTGCCTCCAGCCCAAGGGTGGCAGGCTGAAGCTGCTGGGCCGCGGCGAGACGGTGCCGGAGTTCGACGAGATCGCCTTCACGGCGGAGCACGGGGTCGTCCATGGTAAGTATCGTACGGTGGATGGCCTACCACGGGAAGCTGTCGGCGCGCCACACTTTTGTAGGGAAGAGGGTCCAACAGAAGCGCCAAATATGGCGTATCGATCGCGTTCGTATAGCTGCGGGACGACATGAAGGCATGCATGGGGGGGGAGAAGGGATGGCACCTGTGGCGTCGGCTTGTCCAGAAGGCCGCTGAGGGTAAAAACTCCCACGAGTTGATGATGGACAACCAAAAACCCGAGTTGAATCCGATTTTATAATTTTATGAAGGTGTATGCGTATGTATGTACTCCGACTTGGCCTGTTTTGTGGCTTTGTCACTGAGGGGCACACTTCTCAGTGTGATGCGTTATTGATCGCTACGTACAACCGTGGAAGGCTACGGGTGTATCACCTTTCATTCTTCTGTTCACTTCGCCGTAACGAAGTGGTGCAGCTGTACACGTATCATAGCGTTCTATTTTCCCGCTCCCTATCCGGACGTAGCATGAATCAGAATGAATCAGCAAAAGGTTTTGCTCGTTTCTTTCAATCGCGGTTTTGCGGTCCTGTATGCCCCATGTGTTTTTTTGTTTCACGTACGCTCGTAGCGTTCTATTTTTCCACCCAGTGTACCTAGCATGAGTTATTTGCTCCTTTTTTTAATCACGGTTGGCGGTCTTGTGTGCCTTAAGTGATGACATTTTTTCCTGCTTTTTTTTTTTGCAGGCCCCGTGGAGACCGAGTTCGGAACCCACTTGATCTACGTCGAGAGCTGCAACAAGCCGGAAAACACGTGGAAGAAATTGTACGAAGACATCGTTAAAAAGGTTTCGGG
>JAYJME010002243.1:0-14134 GCA_036873775.1 Costaria costata
GGATCGAACCAGCGACCTCACCGTTTATAATCTCACACCCTGCCTGCGACGCCATTGAGAGGAAAAGTAGACTAAAATATCGATCGACATCTGCTACCAGAGTTATTGCCTTCTAAACTCGATTTCCACCACAAAAAAGGCTCAGCGCTTCGCGCTTCGCTCGCCTCATTATTACCCTCCGGCCTACTGCAGCAGCAGCAGCCAGCATGCTGCAGTAGAATCTCAAATACAATCTACCCTGTTGGCGCCGAGTTGCGTCATGTGACTCAACGGAATTGAGAATTCATGTTGCACTGCTGCTGCTGTCTTGACAGAATCGAGCTTGCTACCCACGCAATCCAGCGATCAGCAATCTAGATGCATAGCAGTCTCGCGCACCTTGATGGGAAAGTCGCAATAGAAGCAGCGTCGCCGGCAGAAGGGGAGGTTGACGTACGCAGACGATGGCGTCGAAGTGATGGCAGTGGCAGAAGCAGCAGTAGGTCTTGCTGCTGCTGCGTGCGCAACCTTGAGAGCATACCCGCAGCAGCTCTCACGTTTGAACGACATACTCACCACAAGCAGCAATGGAACCTGCAGTGTCCTGGCGAACGTCCTCAATCCCACCACCGATGGGCGGCCCATCACAGGGCCAGCCGAGGTAGCGGTTCGCCGGGGCTTACAGGGTGCGAGCCGTGAGTTACCACGTCGATCCATGATGACCGGAGATCCCCACAGATCGTCTGCTGCAGAGAAGATGCGGATATGTCCTTTTCAAAAGCAGGTATCTCCCTTTCTCTCTTGGCCAAGCTGCCGAGGCCGCTCTTCTCGCTGAAACAGAACTTCAAGCGCTGCACTTCATGATCACCACGGTTCCACAATGACAAGTCCACACACATCAACCCCCCCAACCCGCTTTTAATACCACGAAGCGCCTGCTACCACACCAAGAAAACACGCCAAGACAACAACTCCTCAATTATCCTGGCTCTTGATTCCATGGTTGATTTTACGCTTGCAACCCCGCTCCCCGATTGAAAATTTCAAAACATCGCCTCTTTATCGCTACCTGTTGTCTGTCAACCAAGCAGCAGGTTCGAAACATTTCACACCGTCTGCTGGCTGCTGGAGCTGCTGTGACTTTGGACGTCTTGAACCATTCGGCTGCGTACTCGACGGGAACCATGTCTCCGTGGTCCAATGGAAGGCTGTCGCTGCTGCTGATCGCGCTCGGTGGGGTGCGCCTGGCTGGCGGCTTGGAACGTGAGTGGTCGAATTAATCGAAGCACCTTTGTTGTCACTCTTTTTTCGTATTTTGTGCCGCAGAAATATATATCTCAGGCACCAGTACCGATACCCCTCTGTGAAGTATTTGCTCGTTACGGATCATGGTTATGATAGAATTGCCTGCCCTCCGGAGCCCTCTCCGCTTGGGAGCATCTCATCATCTCATCTCCCCGGCTAGAGCAGAGGATACCCGCTGTCGTCGTGGCAAGGCACACACACCCAACCCCGTTGTTGCGCGTATCATCATGATAAGTGGCGGACCCCTCCCCCCCCTTCTGCTTATTTAGTATATACGTACATTACGTCGCTACCTTCTACGTACCGATTTCGAGGTTACGAGTACTGCTGTTGTACATCAGAAGTAGTCTCATTGACCCGCCCCAGTGAAGCCATGAAGCAGCAAGACGAGCTCCTCGTAGAGACCACCACGTGCCGACTGCTAAAACAAAAGCCTGGAAATATCCTTTGTTGGCTTTTCTGTGTCAAAGTTGATTTGCGCAAGACGTCGTGTATCGTCGTGTCATCGATCGTGACATATGATAACCAATACCACTGCTGCTGTATGTGATGATATGATGATGATCATGGAAGATGAGATAGAAGGTCAGAGATTTTTTTTGGTGAAAATTTGATTATTTGCTGAGTCGAGCCGAATGATATTTCCGGTCTTTATTCTAGGGCTGTCGGCAGCCGGTGTTGTTGGCACAGGTACCTTGTACGTACCAACCAGTACCCCTGTAGATATCGTACGAGTTTTGATTACCCTATGTGGGGGGGGAGTGGAGCCACTCTGTCATCGCTGACTTATTCCTTCACGAGGTCCAACACATACATACCAGGTAGCTCTATCGCTGTACGAGTATATCTCGTTATTCTCCTGTACGCCGGTCGCGACAGAAGTATCATCACACGTAATTATGATACCAGGGTATCTATTATTAAAATAGCAGCCTCGAACAAATTCATCGACTTCCCCACAGCGTCCACAGCGTCCACCCTCCCCACAGCGTCCACAGCGCCCCAGCCGCCGCAGCAGCCGCCGGCAGCAGCAGCAGCAGCTGAAGTTTTTGTTGTACGTGATATAATAGTATACATACGTATGAGGTTGTAGTTGGGATAGTTTCATACCAGGTACAGAGTAGTACCGGTACCGGTACGTGATTTTTTTTTTTTTTGTCAGTTGTTTTTGTACAAAATCGTCTTCAGTTTTTTACGTTCATTTTGCTCGGCTGAAACACAAGCAGCCGGCACTGCTGCAACAGCAGCACGGGCAGCAGCGCCGCGCCAGGCAGACGTTGTTCCTCATCCATGGTAGCGGCCCACCTCAGCTGCCTGTCGTCTGCTGCCTGCTGCTGCCATTCCGAGGAGGGTGAATCCTATTATTAATAATTAAATAATGCCGCCAGTGAAGATGCGGAGAGTTAGCTGCCGGGCATGCCAGACAGCAGTTGCTAATTAGTTCGTATGGTCGCCGATACTCGGAGATGTCGAGAGTATTTGGCGATGCGAGTACGACTGCGAGTACTACTGCGAGTACAGTTCTCAGAACCTCCGGTGTTTCCTCCCCCAAAGTGATTTCAAATCCCACTCCTCGAGGCACCATCTGCATGTTTTTCTGCGGAAACAAACCTGTCGATAAAATCACCAACAACAAAAAAATCGAAGCCGTGCGCAGATGCTTCATGCTCTTGAGTATACTGGGAGCTTTTGGGAGTATTTAGTACTGCCAGTACTCGTGTGAGCAGTGAGCAGTGAGCAGTACTCACGGCCGAAAATACTGCCAGTACTGGCAGTACTCGCAATACAGAACTCCGACACATTGCGAGTACCGGCAGGGTCCGCAGTCTCGAGCCCCGAAATACTTGGCAAGTACAGGCAGTATCATATCCAGAGTACAGAACCCCGAAATACTGCGAATACTCGCAGCTATCGAACCCCTGCAATACCGCAAATGCCAATACCGCCAGTACAGGCGGTACCTCGAGTATTTCGTACTGCGACTACTGAGAGTATTTCAGTAAATTACTGACAGCCTAATACTGCCAGTGTTGGCAGTATCGGCAGAGTACAGAACCCCGAATACAAGCGGCATCCGACATACTTGAAGTATATTTATTATTTATACTATTACGGGGGACCATAGTATATAGAACCAAATATTGTCAGCAAAAATAGGGAAATATGTAGGTTTTGGTGTCTACAGTAGGTTCTATTGTGTCTACAGTAGGTCCTATTAACTATGGGTCAAATATTGTTAGCAAAAATAGGGAAATACATAGGTTTTGGTGTCTACAGTAGGTCTCATTGTGTCTACAGTAGGTCCTATTAACTATGGTCCCCCGTAATAGTAGAAGTATGTATTTTTATGTTGTCAGGTACGCGTGTTGCTGCATTAGCCGTATAAGGGTCAGACACCCATTATGAGCGAAGCAGGAGCGGTTGATGTTGTTGCGACGCCGTAAAGGAGTAATGGGACTTTGTTGCGACATAGAAATGGATGCACACGTAAAATATGCAGGCAAGTAGTACAGAGAAGTACACCGACCAAGTAACGAGAGTTGAATCTTCCGAGAAGATAAATCGGAGTAGGTTATGTCACTTGCAGTACGTATCATGCAAGGGTATATGATAACCTAGGCATTGGGTAATCCAATTTGGTAGTTGAACGTAGCAAGTTTGACGATCTCACCTCCATCGACGGGTCGTATTAAGGATAGCTACCATGCTACCAAGCAGTAGTAGTCTATACCGAGTCGCTGATCGGTAACATAGCCGCCTGTAGCGAGTACCAGGTAGGCTACAGCAGCACAGCAAGGTGCTTCGGCTGTACAGCAGAGCGGTGTGTTTCATGCCGATTTAGTAGACATCCTGTAGAACCCCGACGGATCACTGATCTCGAGTATATGCAGTAGAACCCCGAACCCCGAACCCCGAAATACCGGTTCGAGTTCAACGGAGTTTTTTGTTCGAGTTTTTAGTTTTGCGTCGACCGCACGCTGAGGGTCTTGAGACGGAGTTGTGTGATCGATCGACCGTGCACACCCACACCCGCTCACTTATCTTCACTGCACTTCTCCTCTCCTCCTCATCCTCTGTCCTCTTGGACAAGACCGGTAACAAACACACTGGCCTTAAGCGCCATTCTTCCTTGGAATGTTCTTCTGAGAGCTGAAATTTACAAGACAACCAGCCGGTTGACCCCCGATGGAAAGTGGTTGCCTCTACTGCGGGCTGCCTGATCTAACTCAGGAGTTGCGCACCGCCTGCCAGTGCGTATAGTTCCCGCCAATATTACGGTACATCATGCGCGAATTATGGTTTAGTAGAGCTGCGAGTCGGCACGACTGAAGTCGCCAACTATAATAGTTATTAGCCGGACTAACAGTTAGTCGTTCCCCGGATACCACGACTATCCGACTCATTGAGTTTCCTCACTTGTAGGAGGGATTTTTGAAAGCGGGATACACTGCTTCTTTTTTGGTCGGCGGGGAAGGGTTGATTTGGCTCGCTTCGCTCGCCTGACTTAAGTCGGCAAGCCGGCTGGACATCAGCTGGCTTCGCCAGCCGACTTGCCGAAGTCCTAAAGTCGGTTAGTTGGCTAGCGGCACCTACCGATATTTTATTTGTCGTTAAATCCTGCCGACTCACAGCCCCCTATTGCTGAGTCAGTATGATACCAGACCAGACATCCTGAGCTTCCGCGTCTGTTCGTGTCTATTTATAAATTTGTTAAAAAATATACGACAGCTAGCTGTGTCAATTTCGTCGCCGCCGAAGACAAAACATAGTTAATTCAACCCCCAAATCATTCATTTTGTCGTCCCTCAAAACAAAAACTATATTATTTCTTTATTTTTCTTGCTCGAGCCAGCAGAAGAAGCCTACAGCATTACTGTCTGGACACGTAAGACGGTTTCGGTAACCACATTAAGGCACAAACGGTACTTATGTTTCTGAATATTAATATTTTACCATGGAGTGGAATCTACCAATTCCACGTTGTCCGGAAATGTAAGAACGTTTTCATAATCATATGAATACCTAAACGATCCTTACATTTATTTACGGACAATTACGGTATATGACCCTACGCGAAAAGCTCGAAACGCACTCTAAAAAATAAGATTTCGTCGTCCCTGAAAACAAAACATAATAATTTAACCCCCCCAATCACTCCCCAGAACCAAACTTCAACTCATTTTCTGTGTTCATCTGAAAGAAGCATATTACGTCAGTCAGCCGTCGACGTAAAGTCAACTATAACTGAGAGTTTATATAAGTACATATTGCCGGATCGCCCGCAATAAAAAAAACGCAAAAAAAAATCTCGGTATATCTCATATGATACCACTCTACAGGTCCATAAAATTTAGTATAAACACACCTTATAAGATTGACATTAACATTAAAATAAGACGTTGCTTATATTTATGGACAGAGTGGTAGTAAGTAACTCCCCGGGATATAATCAAAAGGGTCAACAGGAGAAGATGAGGAGAAAATATCCAATTAACCTGTGTTACTTATTTTTTATATAAACTAAGGGTAACTAAATATGATACACGTCTCAGTGTTCGTACGTAAATACAAGTATGTTGTAGTGAGCATATAGATAGAACCTTTAGATATATATGTTTTTTTTTATACACCTCCTTGATTAATTGTATACCAATGTGACGGACAGGATGTACGTATCTATCATCGTAGATCTCGAGACACGCATGAAGGAATGGAGACATCACGCTGAGCACGAAAGAACCACAGGTCTAGATCTTGTGTCACAAGCGGTCACCCGTCCTTGACTCCTCGGTTTAATCTAGCTGAAAGCGTCCCGATTGAGACAGGTTGTGGCTATGGCCCAACCCCTCACGGTGTCAGAAGAATATAGAAGCTCTCCTTGCCTAAACGACGACGAAGATAAGTGCTCGGCTTACGTTGGCCGTAACAACGGCTCTACACGGGACCACCGCTCCGGGACCTCTTCCGGACGACCTCTCCGCGACCTCTACGCCCTCTCCGGCTAGACTAGGTCGAGGTGTCATATCATGGTTTATATTACATGAGCATTGATATACTGGTATTAATTAGAGAAC
Source organism: Costaria costata (assembly GCA_036873775.1). Classification (NCBI taxonomy): domain Eukaryota; class Phaeophyceae; order Laminariales; family Agaraceae; genus Costaria; species Costaria costata. Next base: position 6,360 of record JAYJME010002243.1, read on the forward strand.
GCGAGGTAGGAATATCACCATGATCTCTGTGATCTCACAGAAGGGACTGTTGTTTCTCTTCACACAGACTTCCCTCTCGGTTCTTGGTACAATACCGCGCCCCCTGCAAACCAAGCAACGCACCAGCAGCAGCCAGCAGTACGAGCTATTTGATTTTCATACGACCCCATCTATATTCGTCCGTCGGCCCGTTCATTCGTTTGTTTGTTCGTTCTTTATCTATATGTCGGATCGAGGGTTGGTTGTGTTCGTTGTGCCTGTCCACAGGCTTTCTTCGGTATAATGTCCACAGCGGTGCATACAAATCACATGCATGCAATGACAACGTATCTGGGCCCAGGTACGTACAGGTATCAATAAATATGTTATTTCACCCAGTCTGTCTGTCCGTCCACGAGTGAGTCCGCTCGTTCGTTCGTTCGTTCATTTCATTCGTTTGTTTTTGCTCTTTTTCCATCTCATGTCGGAACGAATTCTTTCTTCCGCCTGTCCGCAGGCGCCTTCAGGGTAATGCACCCCCCGCGCATACAAAACCTGCAATAATGTACCAGGTATACTATTAATATTTCACAGTCCGTCTGTCCGTCCATCATGCGTCCTTCCGCTTGCTCGCTCGTTCACTCCCTTCAGGTCGGAACGCATTATTATTTGCCGTGCCTTTGTCCGCAGGCTTCTTTCGGTACAAGGCCCCGCGCAAACAAATCATGCAAATACATACAATAAATATATATACTGTGACACGCTCCGTCCATCCATGTTTGCTACAATTATTATTATTTTTATCCGTCCGTCCGTCCACTCACTCGTTCGTTCGTTCGTTCGTTCGTTATTGATGGCCTTCATGTCCTATCGAATTATTACTGGTTGTGTCTGTCCGCAGGCTTCCTTCCGTAAAAAATACCCCGCACATTCAAATCAGGCAATATCGTATTTTACCAGGTAATACTACAGTATATATATTACGGGGGGCCATATAGTAAATAGGACCAAATATTGTTAGAAAAAATAGGGAAATATATAGGTTTTGGTGTCTACAGTGGGTTCTATTGTGTCTACAGCAGTAGTAGGTCCTATTAACTATGGACCAAATATTGTTAGCAAAAACAGGGAAATATGTAGGTTTTGGTGCCTACAGTAGGTCCTATTGTGTCTACAGTAGGTCCTATTAACTATGGTCCCCCGTAATAGTATTAATATGAGGCGAGTGACTGAGTATGCTATGATACTGTGGCTGTTTTTTGTTGTTGTCGTGCTTGTGTGTTTTCAGAGCGGTGCTGGCGGAGCTTGCCGGCATGGAAGGCGGTGATGCGGTGGGGGCGGGACGGGGAGAGGAACTGGTGTCGCGGCTGCCGGGAACGCCTCACTACAATAGTGCCATCTTGGAGGACATGTGCATGAAGAATCACCTCGCCGCGCTGCACGGGATCTGCGGAGATTCTGAGGCGTTTCGCGATGCGGTCATCCTCGGCAAGGTTTGTTTCTGTCGGTGTTTTGTCTATTTTGATATTATATTATACAATACCAGGTAACTTCGGTATTTTGATATTTTGATAACTTTGATATTTTGATGTGTTAATGTACCGATAGTTCGATAATTTGACATTTTGATGTTTCGATATATTTTATTTTTGTATTTTTGTATTTTTTTTGATATTTTGATATTTAGTTGTTTCGAGAAATCGAAAGTTTTCACACATCGGACAGATCATGATCTAAATCATCCAGACAATAACCTGCCGTTCAGAGATGCTCTGCAGGATCTGTACTGTACAGATCCAACCCAGGAGACATGTGCTAGATCATGCAGATTATACGGCTCCCACTAGGCAACATGAGTTAAATCATGCATATCGAGAAATAGATCTGCCCTGCATGATCTAGATCATCAAGTGGGAATCGATGATCTGTCCAAGGTGTGAAAGTTTTTTATATATTTGATGTTTTGAAAGTTTTTTTTTTTAAACTGTGCTCAAGGTCAGCTGCCATACTAAATCCCATCTATTTACCAATCCAATTTTGAGCAGCCAACATAGTATGGCACCCGTCCGGGTAGTGATTTTATGGTTCATACTAAATCCCATATCGGCAGTAAAATAAGAAGTTGAGCCTCGACGCCAAATTGACGTTTCTTACTATTACTATGATATCAACCATAGTAATCAGGCCCAAACATGGTAATATAGTAAAAAGTAGGGGGATATACGTACTGCTGTATATGTTTTTGTATCAATGGGAGGGTCCCCCGTATTAGCGGGCACTTTCTGTAACCCTTGATAGGATGTGTTTGGGTAGTTTAGTGCTTGATTGATAGCGTAGTCCTTGATAGCGAAGCCCCCTTGGTAGCATAGCCCTTTGATTGCCTAGCCCTTGATTGCATACTAAAGCAGTACCTGGTACTTGATAGCATAGCCCCTTGATCGCATAGTCCTCGAGAGCATAGCCCTTGATTGCGCCGCCCTTGTGTGTCTCTCTCTCTCCTGCCCTCTCTCTCTCTCTCTCTCTCTCCCTCTCCTGCTCAGGTGTGGCTTGGCCAGCACGGCATGAGGACGTCCCACGATTCTCTGGGGGGCTACGGCTGGTCCATGCTGCTCCTGCACCTGTCGCAAGCCCGGAGGGTCAACGCGAGGATGGCTGCGCTGAGCGTCTTCCAGGTGGTGCTCAAGTTCATCGCCGACGGGGGGCTCTCAAAGTGAGAACCCCGCTTAGAAAATGCCTTGCTTGTTGTGGTGATACAAGATGAAAAGACTCCTCAGCTGTGAGACCGAAAGGGGGGCTGTCATAGTGAGAACCCCGCCTAGAACACGCCTTGCTTGTTGTAGTGATAAAATATTAAAATACTCCTCAGCTGTGAGACGGAAAGGGGGGCTGTCAAAGTGAGAACCCCGCCCAGAACACGCCTTGCTCGTTGTAGTGATAAAATGTTAAAATATATACTCCTACTAATACCTACCTCAGCTGGGAGATCGAAATTTTGCGTCGAAACTCGCGTGTGGTACTTCGAACGCGCGTGCTAAAGTACGCACAGGGTGTGCAGTTTTGATAGTGGTCTAAAAATCTGACGGTTATAAGGCTACCTGTGTGAAAACATGTCAAACAAGAAATGACCACTGCCGTAGTTTCGACATGATATTCTGTAATAATATATGATCCTACTAAAAATAGGTGCAATTCATCGCCGACGGGGGGGCTGTCAAAGTGAGACCCCCTCCTAGAACACGCCTTGCTTGTTGTAATGTAATACATTATCCTACCAAAAATAGGTGAAGATCATCGCCGACGGGGGGGCTGTCAAAGTGAGAACCCCTCCTAGAACACGCCTTGCTTGTTGCACTACTTATGATGCTACTAAAAATTGGCTGATGGACCGATGCAGATACAGCAGTAATATCCTATTACGGGGGACCATAGTAAGTAGGACCAAATATTGTTAGCAAAAATAGGGAAATATATAGGTTTTGGTGTCTACATTAGGTCCTATTAGCTACCAGGTATGGATCAAATACTGTCAGCAAAATTAGGGAAATATAAGGCTTTGGTGTCTACAGTAGGTCCTATTGTGTCTACAGTAGGTCCTATTAACTATGGTCCCCCGTAAATATCTTATTGTTGTATTTTCGTGCCTTATGAAGCAGAAAGTGCCTTACCGTGGACACGTCAAGCGGTGGCGCTGGCGCTGGGCGAGGCTTGAGCCTAGAGGAAGAGAAGGCCTTCAAGGATGTTTTTCCCGCCGTCATGGTCGACACCGCCCTGGGTTTCAACATCTTCGGTAGGCGTCTTATTTTCGTGTTATCTTCGGTATGGTTCGTTGTGCTTCGTTTACGTTGTTTAGGGTTAGGGTTAGAGTTAGTCGTCATGGTCGACACCGCCCTGGGTTTCAACATCTTCGGTAAGGCCATCTCTTATAAAAAAACTGATTCTGAAAACCGAAAATGGAGGTTTTAGCACGTTTGCAGGCGCGTTTGACCCGGGGAACGGGAGAATCGACCCCGCTCTTCTCAAGTTCCGACCAGCCTTTTTTCGAGGAGCATCCATTGACGTTGGCCGTTTCTTCAGGGTATCAGTGTGAAATTCTCAGAACAAAAATGCAAAACCAGTTTCGGATATATATCGCAGTTTATCCGAAAAGATGGCCCAATTTTCGGATAAACTGCAATATTTATCCGAAACTGGTTTTGCATTTTTGTTCTGAAAATTTCAGACTGATACCCTGAAGAAACAGCCAACGTCATTGGATGCGCCTCGAAAAAAGGCTGGTCGGAACTTGAGAAGGGCGGGGCCGATTCTCCCGTTCCCCGGGTCAAACGCGCCTGCAAAGGTGCCGAAACCTCCATTTTCGGTTTTCAAAATCAGTTTATTGTAAGAGATGGCCTTTATTGTCGTTGTTATCTTCGCTTTTGTTTCGTTGTGTTTTCGGTTTGCGTTGTTTGCCGGGGGTTGGCCGTTGGCTGTCATGGTCGACACCGCTCTAGGTTTTGACATGTTCGGTAGGCGTGTTTTCATTTTAGCTCTGTGTGTTGTTTTCGGTTTTATTTTCTCTGCTGCATTTTTTTTTTCTTCTGTTGTGTGTTGGGCCGGGGGGTTGGCATGGGTGTGTCCCGCCAACATGGTCGATCAACACCGCCGTGGGTTTCAACATCTTCTGTAGGCGTGTTGTTGCACCTTTTTTTTTTAACCATCGATCGCTGGGTGAGGTATTGAGCTCCTGATGTAAGGAGCCTCGTCATTTTCCGATGTCCTTCCCGCTGTAGCATGCCTCTACTAACAGCATCGTGACGAGTTTTGGGCCAGACCTAATGATAACACGCCGTGTGATAGTGGTTTGGCTAGACGTCACGTGCTGACTGAGGCAAGGAGCCGCGCAGCGTAGCTCGGTGCTTTGACGAGGCAGGCAGCACATGCTGCTGCTGCTTGGCGTTGGGGTACACTGCATACGTGCATGTGGCTGACCCGGTGTAGGTATATACCTGGTAGCGCTGTGCGTCAAGAAGAGCGACGTTGTATATATAACACCGCCCTGTCCGCATCTATCCGGTCTGCGCCTATGGGGTGGGTGGCCACGGGAGTGCTTTGTTTCTAGGTTTCGCTCGTCACGCGCTCGTAAGTTTTTGCGAAATTGACCTCTCCCCCTCCCCCCCCTCCCTCTCCCCCTCCTCGTCCTCGTCCTCGTCCCCCTTCACCCCCTCTACCTCCTCCTTCTCCTCCTTCTCCTCCTCCTCCTCCTCCTTCTCCTCCTTCTCCTCCTCCTCCTCCTCCTCCTCCTCCTCCTCCTTCTTCTTCTTGCCATCCGACAACATTATTATTGCTATTTTTGTTTTATTATATTTTCCATCCGACAATGTGCAGCATGGTGAGCTTCACTTCAATCCCTCTCAAATATTCCAGAAATAGCTTCTTAAAACATGGCGGATAATTCTTGCGCCGGGAGTGGGAGTGGGAGGCGCGGGGGGGGGAGGGGGTGTACTCATATCATGCACGGCCGTAGTCGTATGACCCTAGACCCTCGCATCCATACTATGCCGGGACGGAGCACGCCGGGTTTTCACCGACTAAGCAGACATTGATTGCTTGCACCAAGCGCGAATCGCCGTGGGGTGTTGGGCGAGTCGCATGAAGGGTGAACTGCACCCTACAAAAACCGCTCGTAAGACGGACTTGCTTGTGGATGACAGCGACCAATGAGTTGCTTTACTTTTATACCCCGGAAGGGGGGGGGGTTAATGGCTTATTCTGTGTGTTCAGTTACGTCTTTGGCGGTGTTTGAGGATGTAATACAGCAGTAAAATATTTTACCGGTATTATATGCGGGCTTTAGTTGCTGGCAAGCCGAGCGACTGGGAAAAAAAAAAATGTTTCAGCTTGCCGAGTGTTACTATGATACTTTGTATACATGACATAATACTTTGTTTTTTCGCTTGCCATGTAACACTCAAAAGTTATGACACAGCGCATGTTTCAGTCCGATACTGTTAATCGAGCACTCTTACGAACAATGTTCGTCGGTGCTCGTATAGGCGTGTATGTCACGCATGACAATGAACTATTAATAATAGTGATAAATAAATGCTGCTACGTACGTACCAGTATGATGTATATGTTTCTCGCACAAGCATAGCCAAGGAGACGGAGAGAAAAGCAGTAGCAACATTTCGTTGCCTAGCAAGGCTCGATTTTTCCCGTATGCCCTACCTGGTACATACCACCCTGTCCATAAATATAAGCAACTTTTTATGTTAATTTCAATTTCAATAATGTGCTTATATTTATGGACAGAATGGTGCATGTTTCTAGTACACTATTAACACAGGTGTAGACTATGATATTACACCGGGCAGGCCTCCAATAGAGCTATCACCTTACTAATGCGGGAGAAAATAGTATTTCAAGACCAAACATGCTCAGTGAAACTATGGCAATACCACTCCATGTATGTACAGAAATAGAAGCAACGTTTTACGTTAATTTTAGTATGAAGAAGGTGCTTATATTTCCGGACAGAGTGGTATAAACTTTTTTTTTTGTGAGTGCGTAGCGTATTATTGACTACACAGGCTCTGATTACGACGGTCCCCCCGTAACACTCGGAATTAGACTGGATTTATTTTTGCGGTCAAATCACTTGGAACTAGACCGGATTTATTTTTGAGGACAAATCACTTGGAACTAGACTGGATTTATTTTTGGAGTGGTAAAAAGGGTTGAGGCTACTGTAGCTACTATGATGCAACAACCAACGAGCTGTACGACGCGTGGTTCTAACCATGACCGTTGTACTGCTACAGGCTTGGTGGAACGCCGAGAGCTCGTCGCTTCTTTGTGGCGCCACCTCTGGCTCCCGAAAGGGCCAAGAGCCAAGAGGGGCCGGCTTGGGGGGGGGTCGGTGTGGCTGGGGCCGGTGCGAGAGAAAGCACACGATGTATCCCCAGAATCAGCACAACAACCGAAACGCGCCATGCCATACAGGCATCGGCGATTCGGCCAGCACTAGTTTGCTATCTTCACATATAGAAGAAGCAATTCATTGTACGTATGATATGAGTGGTCGAAGATTGCATTGTTTTTGACGCTGCACATCAGTGTCGGGACGTGACAATAATAAATGGTGGTGGATGCAATTGATGGCTGCATGCGTTCTACGTATTCTGGACTGAACCGACATGAACCGTGCGCTGTACCTTGTCCAAACGCAAATTCAATACCACACCGGGTGGTACCAATTATTGCGCCCTTAACTTTGATTGACTATCGGGGGCCGATGAAGTCACAACGAAATATAATTTTGCACAAAGAACCATGGGTTTCAGTTGGTTCTTCAGTAAGCAATTGCCGCATGTTGGTATGGTATCCCCTCTCCCCTGATGCGGCGTTACGGTTTGTAGTAAGTTATTCGGGTGGGGCAAGCAACAAGCCAAGCACCCTCCATGTGTGAGTGACCTGAGCAGAGCCAGAGGCACCCTGCATATAGCAGTACTTAGTCGGTCCCTATAGTTGTCCGTACTGCCCCGTACCGTCACAACATAACGAGGAGCATAATAACAGCACCAGCAAGCCGTACGCGGTATGAATAAGCAAAGTAATCGAAAAACTGAAGGTTTTACATCCTCTTGCCCGTACTGAATACTTTAATGACTACGACAACGACCCCCACCACCCCCCCCCCCCCCCCCCCCACCCCCCCCCCCCCCCCCACCCCCCCCCCCCCCACCACCCCCCCCCCCCCCCCCCCCCCCCCCCCCCCCCCCCCCCCCCCCCCCCCCCCCCCCCCCCCCCCCCCCCCC
>JAYJME010002244.1:0-14134 GCA_036873775.1 Costaria costata
TGTACCACATTTTGGCGAAAACAGTGGTACACCTATCGTTTTCGCCAAAATGTGGTACACCTATCGTAGAACGCGCCTTCCCGGGCTGTGTCTTTGTTTTTTTGGTTCGTGTCAAGTCTGCTTGTGGGTAAAGGGCGTCGAGGTGTGTATGCCACGCACTGTTGCAGGACAAACGTGATATACATACACGGCTGGTGCTACGGTAATAGGCGGGGGCACGTTGAGGTTCGTTTGGTTTTTGCCGATCAGAACCACTCTGAAGAGTCACTACCGCCCTATTCGTACTGCTGTTTTTATAGTTTTTAACGCCTTTTGATTTATTTCGCGATATGCACCACCCTGGGAGAGCTCCTATTGCAACCTGTTAGCAAACGCGTTTGATGGGTACTCGGTAGGCTGTTCGCTTATTGCAGCATTTCACCTGATAGGAAGCACTTCGTGGTGGGATAAAGGTACCAGCGTAGACCCAGCCCAACCCCTATTCCTAACCCTAACCCTAACCCTGACCGCAACCAGCACCCAAAACGGGCCAAAACTAGCCTAAAACGCGGCTGCGCCACTTTTGCATCAAGCTCGAAATTACGAACTGCGGAGTATGGCTCTGATTTGCAAACCACGCTATTCAAGTATCAAGAATAAACAATGGCTAAGATCCTTGCTAACAGATTGCAAGACGTACTAATTTGGGACTGTTGTTGTTGACGCTGTTAGAAAAAAGGGTTATGAGAATGGGAACAGCGTTTCTAGCAGCCCAGTCTCAGGCTTCGAGCTCACTGCAACAAACAGTATGAAGAAGATGGTGCATATGTATTATTAACTTGTCCCGGAGTTGGTAAACAGGCGCAAGGAAGGGGAGAGAGGTGGAGTGAGCTTGTGCGCGAAGCAAGCAAGCCCAACTCACATGTGCATCTCCAAACCACTACAATCACATTGATCCCAGTTGTATCACAAGACCAATATCAGACCTTTCCTAGGGCGGTCCTAGGAACGACCCGCAAGTACCCACATAATATTCCGCATACCATTCGCATACTCTAATATTCCGCAATATTCCGTTATATAATCCGACACAACCATCGTTTGTAACTATCTAGTTCGTTGAGACACAAGCTATATCGAACACCCTCCCTGGTGCTGGATCAACTAACAAGCATCGAAAACGGATAGCAACTGCCACAAACATTTTACGACGAAAAACCTATACATCCCCAATAAGAAGTCGCCGTGTTTCTCAAAACTCTCTCGAGCAATCGCCTTGTCGAGAATGTCCGCATGCTGGTGCTCCATCCTTCGGTACTTGACCAACAAGTCCCCCTTCCCTACCAGCTTGGCCAGGAAGTGTTACCTCACGTTGATGTACTTGCTGTTGGACGAGCCCAAAGAGGTTTTGGCCAAGTATATCACCCCTTTGTTGTCTTGAAACACTTCAGTACTCAGCGATCCTAGACTAGGCATCAAGAAAACCAAGATATCTCTCACATACAGGGATTCCTTCACCTTGTCGGCCATCGCTACGTACTCGGCCTCCGTGGTGGACGGTGTAACGCACTCCTGCGTCCTAGCAAACGAGGATACAAGCGTACCCCCGTAGCAAACAGCTACACCAGAAACTGAACGCGTGTCCTCGGGCCTTGTAGGCGTAGTCTGCGTCTACGTATGTCTCTAAGCCGCACGCCAACTGTACATCCTCCAACTTAGTCCCCCTTCTGAAAGTCAGCTACCCACGTACCGAGTAACCTCGCCAAGATGCTTCGTTGCATCGCAACAAAATCTAGTCTCCGAGACCAAAGCTCGGCGTCTACACTTAGTCAAGCTACCTGAACAGATGTCACCTCTTCAACACAACCAGTCATGCTATTTGACCAAATGTCAGCGGCTCGAAACAGTACAACAAACATTTGACCACAGCTCAGCACTTCAGCACAGTCAGTCGTGTTACTCGTAGCCTGCGTCAGCCCCTACTAGATCTTGCAAATTATTTAGGCAGTTTTGACTACACAGATAAACAGTGATGAAAACACAGGTGAAATTGTCTAGTCGCTACTTGACATGACCGTTCTGCCCTGCTTCGCGCCTTGTCTCTCTCAACAAGGGCGTGCGATTTCAAGTTCTCGACGACACTGCTCTCAGACACGTCGGAACTACGGACCAACCTCCAAGCCAGAAACTCAGACTTCTCAAAAGACGTCTCATCAGCCTTGAGTCCATCAAACTCCGAATCCATTTCCTCCGCCCAAGCGCCCGGGTGCCTCGATGAAGGTATCGTGTCGTCTACCTGAACATATGTCACCTCTTCAACACAGCCAGTCATGCTATTTGACCAAATGTCAGCGGCTGGACACAGTTAGTCACACCATTGACCAAAGCTCAGCACTTCAACACAGTCAGTCGTGCTACTCGTAGGCCACGTCAGCCGCTGCTACGTCTTGCAAATTTACTGGGCCGCGATGACTATACAGTTAAACAGTGACGACTACACAGTTGAAAATTGTCTAGTCTCTACTTGACATGACCGCTTCGCCCCGGTTCGCGCCTTGTCTCTTTCAACAAGAGCATGCGAATTCAAGCTATCGACGATACTGTCCTCAAGACACGTCGGAACTATTGATAAACCTACAAGCCGCAAACTCAGACTTAAAAAAACACGTATCATCAGCCTCGAGTCTATCAACTCCGAAGCCATTTCCTCTGCCCAAGCGCCTGAGCCTCGACGAAGGTGTCGTATATTCCGCTGTTGGTGCCTGCCCCGCATTCTGGACAAATCGGTCTGGCGGTTTGGCCAGCTCACGACCTGCCGATTTCTCTGCCAGTAGCGCATGGGATCTATGGCTGCCTCCATCGGGCTCGATCAGACTGATCAGGCCTTCTGCCGGTTGCTTGATGAGCGCCCTGATCTCCACACTCGTCCTTCGCTCCCGGATCTCGCCGCCATCGCGCGGTTGTGCTTCTCTATCAACTGAGACCGCCCGGAAATGGTGGTGAATTCGCCTATCCAAACCCGGTAATGGAGTCGTCGGAGCTGACACAGGGTCATCCGACCCTCCGGGCTCAGACGCTTCAAGCTCTAGTGTCTCTCCCGGCTTGGATATGTCGCCAGCCTCCAGCAGCCCTCCCGGCTCAGACGCGTCACCAATTTCTAGCGTCCTTTCCGGCTCAGACGCGTCACTGGGATTCAGCGTCCCTCCCGGCTCAGACGCGTCACCAACCTCCAGCGTCCTTCCCGGGTCAGGTAGCCCCAGGAGGGTCGGATTCGCCTTTTCACCGGGCGGCGCCTGCCAGGTCTTATCCGTCGTTGCCACCACCTTGTTCGCCTGCGCGTGCGTCTACGAAGAATCACGTGGGTAGTCGATGCCCGTGCCATTCCAGGCAACACCGTCCTCGTCCGTGCAAACCCGTTCGTAGACCTCCCCAACCTCCCCGCCGCAGACCGCCCCCCTGTTATCATGCCTCCCAATCTAAACCTTCATGGGTCAACCAATTGCAATCACACCAGCTGAACACTCTATAGCATCTACTGCATTCACACGTGAAGCATCACTGCTGGGGGCTATCACGGGGAACGTCTAGGGAAAATCGCAACCAACGTTCACGTGATTCACAGGGGGGTTGGTGGTCACATCTGAGGGGTTGGGGGTTCCACTTGGGGGCGCTACACAGCAGTCGTCAGGCTCAATTCTGCAGCCGAAGCCAGGACAGATCGACCCATCTCCTTCGAACCTGAACCTGCCACCAACAAGAGAAATGCACATATCACTCTCCTCGGTGCTAAATCCTTGACCACGCCCGTGCGCGCCATGAATGAGAACATATTTTACGATAGATCCGGCACGAACGCTACATCTAACAGCTTAACAGTTAAGTTCGCTGGGAACACAACCGTGGGTGTACCGTATCCCACGATATTTGATCATGCGACTGTCGCCTACCCTAACCTTGCCATTCGGTTGGTCGGATGTGCGCATCGTGTCAGCCAATCGAGTCATGTGCTACGTTGCACTGCTATCTGCAACCCACTTATCTGCTATGTTCTCCCTAAGCTTCCTCTTACACAAACCAGTACCCGTCTTCAGCAATACACTCGCAAGGCAGCATACATTCTCGCAAGCCCTGTTCTGCCCGCTTGTGCCTGCATCATTTGGGCGCGCTGGCGCGGGTGGGACGTACACAGTGCATTCTCGCCAACTATGTCCAGGCTCTAAACAACGTATACATTTTCCTCTCATTAAGCCGTACGCTGATTGGGAGATGTCACTGTTGTTACTGTGTTGCTGTTGTTGCTGGTGTTGTTGCTGTTACTGCTGTTGCTGCTGTCATTGTTGTTGCTGCTACTGCTGCTGTTGCTGTTACTGCTGTTGTTGCGGTTACTGCTGCTGCTGCGCTTACTGCTGTTACTGCTACTGGTGTGCCGTGGTTTTCGGTTGCTTCGGTTCCACCCGCTACCACCGCCACCACCTTGTCCACCCGTCAAAAGCGCCTGACTCACGTTACCACCCGTCAACAAGGGCAGTTTCAGGTGCGTCTGCTTAACGATGCTCTCGATCTCTGCCCGACTGGTTGTTCCATTTCATAGTCAGTTGTGAGTACTCCTACCAGTTCACGGTTCACTTCGCCTACTGATTTCGTCACACCAAGCGAAGACAACCATCTTGTCTACGCGACTGAACAACCTCATGGGCCCTTCCCTCCTCTCCAACTACACCACATCAACGTCATCCGACCATTTGACCTGTGTAGCAACTGATCTCGGCTGAAACCAACCACGAAGCATTTTCCAAGCACCGCTTGGCGATTTCGTGGCAAATCCTCTGTCCAAGAGGTCGCTATCAATAAACGACTTCGGTCAGACGTATCCGTGCGATTCGTGCTCTATGGATGTGTGAAAGGGTCAAGCCTTGCGACAGAAAATACTGCGTGTCCTTAGCCAGGTCTCCTACAACTACCGCTATGTCAGCAACGAGAGAAACCAAGCACCCACACATCGAAACAAACGCTTTGAAGCGCTTGCTCCAAATTGGAAAGTCTTTCCGGTTTGCGGTTGAATTTCGGAACAGCTTATTTGATGCTGTTAAATTCGCGTGGCCCTACACGCACACCTGAGCTCTCTACGAACTCCCTTCTAGTCTTGCCTACTACATTACCGCGGGCCGACGACAAACCCGCACCGGTAAGGACTCCACCGTAATACTCTTGTTCTTCCGTGCCAGGATTGGACTCGCCCTCTCCTCGGTCGACACCTCTGGCCAGCCGCTCTTCCAGCTCCCGGCACCGCTCATGCTGGCTGTTCACCAGGGACCTCACCATCTTCATCGGGTACTAGTGTGCAGAAACCTCTCCTAGGTCATCTGCACTCATACCGGACGTCGTCACCCCGCTAAATCCGCGCGTTAACGTGTTAGAGAGAACGGGCTTTCCGAATAATAATAGCGCTTCTAGCAGCCCAGTCTCAGGCTGCGAGCTCCCTCCAACACACAGTGTGAAGAAGATGATGCACATATGCATTGATTAGCCTGTCCCGGAGTTCGGAGTTCGTAAACAGGTGCAAGGAACGGGAAATAAGTGGAGCGAGCTTATGCGCGAAGCCAGCAAGCCCAACCCACTCGTTCATCTCCAAACCACCCCAATTATATTCATCCCTGTTATACCCCAAGACCAATACCAGAACTTTGCTAAGGCGATCCTTGGAACGACCTATAAGGACCCACAGAATACGTACGGTTCGCATACTCAAATATTCCGCAATGCTCTTGTCGTATAATCCGACGCAGCCATCGTTTGTAACTATCTAGTTCGTTCAGACACAAGCTATATCGAACAGACGCTGCGCCAAAACAAGAAACAAAACACTATGCTGAGGTAGGCAGTGAGCCCCTCTCGCTCGAGTGGCCTGAATGCGGTAGTGTGAAAATGGGGGTAGCCGCTCTACCGTAGTCAACAGTCACACGTTCTATGCTTGTCTATGCTTCTTTGTCTTCCGTTCTTTCTTTGCATTTCAGTCGTGGTTTGGGAGATAGTGTCGGTCGTCAAAGACTTCATCGATCCCAACACGAGCTTCGAGGTGAAGGTAAGCAAAAGGCCCGTAGGATTAGCGCTGGTCGGTTTGAACCCGTCAGGACAACAATTGCTTTAATTTTCAGTTCTGAAGGAACTGATTTTATAGTACAGTAGTATCACTCTGCTTGTGTGCTGAAAAAGTACACGGGCCACTGCTGCTGCTGATGTAGTTGTAGCGATCACCGAACACTTTGCTGCTGCTGCGTTCTGCACGTCTTGGTTTTGTACCTGGGAACGTTGCGCTCATGTTTCTTCCCTCTTTTTCCCCAATGTCCGATTTCCACATTTCCAAAACCTCATTTTGCCGCCTCGGGCTGTTGGCAAACAATATTTCCGAAGGCCTTTCGTAATTCAACGAAGGCGACGCAAGGCCGCCACGAACGGACGATCGATGGTCGAGCGAGCGCGCGAACGGACGATTCGGCATTCGTCGCGCTTCTGTTGCTGCAGTCGTCTTGCTGTATGATACAGCAGCAGCACATACAACAGAAAAAAATGTACGCAGCCCGCACGTATGACAAGGCTGTTGTACGTACTACAGTTGGTGAGGGTACGAGTAGACGGGTGTCGTCATATATTTGATAAGGCCGGCAGGATTAATGGATAAGCACTCATGGTCGCAGGACACAAAGCGTACATGTAGACATGCAATAAAATATATAACATAAAGTGTATTAGGGGGCACTTGCCGGAAGCAGAATAAACGCCCTCGAAAGAAGCATACCTGTTGTCTCTACGTATTCCCAAACCGTTACACAATCTCTGGTCGGTCTAGGAGGGTTAGAGATTCAAAGAACAGGGACCCGATCAAACGCGGACCCCCAGCGGATCGGGAGTGGGGACAATTAAATCAACACGTTCTAAGCACGTTTTTGGCTTTTGGGTGATGAGTCCAGGGGTGTGCTTAAGCAACAAAATCAAAAGGGACAAATGGCTGGGAATTTGTCAGCCACCAGATTTACGGCCAGGATTCCGTAATTGAGTGTTCATCCAGCGTCCATGTTGAGGTCGTGTTTCAGTATAAACAGCGGTGTAATACAGGTTCGCGACAGACCAATTGCGCCAACACGCCAGCGTTTCGTGCTCCGTGTTAACCCTTTTAGTCCTGCAGTGTACAGAAGCCTACCAGTATATCTGAGTGTAATTACAAGAAAAATGTCCCCATAACGGGAGTGCAGTCCTCGAGGGGTTAACAGTACGCAACGAGGTGCGATTCAAGTTTGCGACTTCGGATTCGTAATCCCCGGCCCAAACGCAGCTCACACCCTGAACTTTGTTTGCAGTTTTGTAGGGGAGTAAATTGATTTACCATCACATTTGTCTTGCGCGCATTTTGGGGGTGTGATCTCAGACGCCCAGCGAGCCAACGAAACTCCTTGAAACCCAGGTACTATCAAACATATTGGTTTGCAGCTCCCGATGCAACCGCGCAAGGGAGAACGCTGAACATATCATCCTAACATTTTATGTTTGGAGTGGCTTTTTCATCTCCATCTCACCTGACGAATCCAGCAGCGCTCTATCCATAGAAGGCGCCGAAAGCACCAGGCACACGACGCAGCGCAGGCTGGAAGGTTAGGAGGTTGTGATGTGTGTCGGGCTTCAAGTCAATGATATGTTTGAAACACCTGTAGCATAAACGATCATGGAAGGCGCCGAAAGCATCAGGCACACGACCCAGCGCGGGCTGCAAGGTTAGGAGTTGTGCTCTGTGTGTCGGGCTCCAAGTCAATGAGATGTGTGAAACACCTGTAGCATAAACGATTATATACTGCACGTGCCGCTTGGTTGTGGACATATTCATTGTAAGACCGCCCTGGGCCCCGAAAGGGTTAATAGGAATACGCGATGGTGATCAATCACTACTTATTGCAGGTGTAAGTTGTATACCAGGTACCGTGTGGTTTCATAAATACTAAACACAACGTATTCAAGTTTCAGGTTTCTTTAACAGGATTCATGGTCTAGCGACCAAAAGCACATATTGGGATATCACTCCATGCTGTTCTATGCTCTTCGGGCACGCTCTTACCCGGGGTCTTTGTGGGTACATGTTCAATGTTATCAGTGGGGGTATATTTGACGACCTGCCGACTCTAACAACACCATAACGAACATAAAACAGAAGCATCGACACGCAAAACACCGCGATTTTGTTTTTTTTTCCCATGCAGCTTACTATCTTCGTCCTTCTACTCCAGCTCTCTCCCTTGTAGCAGCTCAGATACGGGGTCACTAAGCAACCCCCCCCCCCCTTCCCACTACGCCACGCGCCCTCAGTTCTTATCTCGCAGAGGGTCCAGCTTTCCCACTGCTCATCTATTTGCATCGAACCTTGCCCACTCACGCTCTTGCGTTTTCCGCGTGGTCAATTTTGGAAGAAAACGTTACTTGGTGGATCCAGGACTCGAAGTCACAAAATCGACGCTTTAGTATCACACCCTTAAGAGGCTAACCACTTCGCAAACGTTACTGCTAGAAAACGTGCTGCCTATTGTTAGTGGTGAATGTGCTCCGAAGGTTTTCTGAAACTGCTCGCTTTCGCAACGCCCGCCGCATGCATGCTCCCTTGTCTCTGTTTTTGGATTGAATATATCAGGACGAAATCTACCAGTTTCCGTACATGGAGGTGTGCTTCGAGGAACGCAGCGGTTGTGATGCAGACATTGAGGCCTGCATCGCAAGTGTGGATGCTACGGTATACGGCTCATGCTCAAAAGAACTGAACGTCAACAGAACATCAGTGCAAGAGGTTAGTTCATCAAAATATTGACGACCCGGCTGCAGCTTCATGTCAACTGGTAAGGGCGATCTGAAGAGGGGTGATGCATTTTTGCGCAGTTCTTGCTCGGCACCTCAAGAATATGACTGGTGTGTGTCCGCACAAAGGTCCTGGCCCTGACCACTCACCGCGAGATGTGCGGTTAGTGTGGTATAAAAGACATTTGAATACTTCGTACAAGGTATGGGTAGCAGGGTGTATAAATTCATGTCCCGGGGAGCACCTGCTTCTTTCACTAGGTATTCCCTACCTGTGTGTTTAGCGGTGTTATAATTGCGGACGAACGGCTGAAGACTACCTCTCATGTGTTGACTGTTATGTCAACAGGAGGTATAAATGATTGTCTGGTACGTTATGTTCAAGTTATATTTTACCAGGATAGTACAAGGTATAGGCTGTCATACTAATGGTACACGTTAGACTTTATGAAATATCGCATCTTTGAAAGCACCATAAACTTGTTTTTGCACAAAGACGAACAGACAACAATGGATACTACAGTGTGTTGAAATAACCAATGGACGTTTTTCGCTTGAGATGAATGACACCTGTGTGCTGTCACAAACATAGAACACATCGACTCGGTCGCGGAGCACCCCGTCTTCAGGATCGACAAGATATATGTGGGCACGGCACAATGGCACCCCGCAAGACACGTAGGCACAACACCATAGGAATTTGTGTGAGGGTCACTGAAACTTCTGGGCTTGTTTTTTGACTGCGTACGTCCGACGCTCGTGGCCAGTAGTGGTTTTTGTGTGTGATCGCATGCTCCTTCGTCTGACTGAGGGGTGATAGCCGGCTGGGCGCTGAGGGCAAGTTGGTTTGGTTACCGTTCGGACCCACCGGTTGAGTTGGCGCAACTTTCCCTGTGGTTAGTACATGGGACATTAAACACCTTGGTTATCTGGAAATCGCCAGCGCTTCCGTGTGGGTGGTTCGGGTGCTCACAGTTTGGGTTCTAGCCCCCTTACGGAAGCGTCCGGCGGAATAGCAAGAGGGAAGGTGGGGAGCACACTGTAACGATAAGAGTGGCCTCCCAACCGAACGATGTCCCCGCCGCCGCTGGCGATTGGGGCCCACCTCTTCTAGCTAGCAGCACATATATATATTGTGGTGTTCGGATCGTCGGCCCTAGGACCAGCCCCTTGCAACCTCGCTCCCAACGAATACCCGTATAACAAAAGCTTGATATGTCCCACACCCACGGACGAATTTCCGAGCTGAACGTATCGACAACAGTTAGAGGGAAAACGCCGAGCGATGGGACTATGGAAATATCTCAACGAGATATTTCCAAAGCCATCATGTTCGTTTTTTGCGCCCCCTTCACTTGGGTTTGGAAGAAATCCGTTCGTAAATTCATTGGAGAGGGTGGCGTGCTATCTTGCGTGCTGTCACGGTAGGTGCATGCATGCATAACCATGTTTTTTGCGGACGTGGTGGGGTCGGTTTAGCGAACACGCGTACTGTCTCCGTAGTTTCGTCCTATCCTGGTCGTTGCACACACGCTCTTTCTTGCCGTCTGGATCCCTTCCAGCACGTTGTTTCGTTCTGGGAGAACTAGGGATAGCCGCATATCTTGCCGCGCAGGATTGGGAGGTTCACACAAACCGCTTCCGGCTTTTTGTTTCCAGCGACACACACTTCTTCTCCCCTCCCCCTCCATTTTAAATGTACGGCAATAGTCCCGGTGTAGAATACGAGCCCTCGAGACCCTCAACGCCAAGAAACATTGCAGGGTGCGGTGCCAGACGAAATCACTGGGCACTCTGCGATGACGAGTCGCCTGCGCCTGGTGGAGCCCCTTCGCTCCATACAATGTGGGCAAACTAACTTAAAAATATGAGTATCAACCACTCAATGGGTCGAACTCACAGATGACGTAGTTCTACTGTAGCTATTGAATACAATACCGGAGGGCTGCATTAGTATGATATTCTGTGCGCGCGCCCCTGACCGCTGTACGCCAGACGAGTGCTTGCGTCACGTTCGACCTGGAACAAGTGGATGTAGAGGAGTCATACCAAAATTGTGACGTTGAGCCGGCAAGACCATCTATTAGTGTACAGGTGAGAAAATCGAACACACGTTGAAGGAAGGTGGCTCTGACTTATCTCCTACAAAGTTCTGGATGTGCTGTACGTTTTGAAGTACCAGTATATGCTTCGTATGTGCCTCCACAGACACTCTACGCATCTAAGCGATTGCTGCTGCTGTAACAAATTGGCGAACTAGAGCCTCACGAATGTACCATTTGCACTGTACCACTTGCACTAAATATCTAGTGGGTGTTTGGTCGTTTCTGTCAGTTGGCCCTGGTGTGGGCTTCCTTAGGTTAAGCTTCAAGTACACTGACATTTTTATGTTGGTTTGTTAGGTCAAATTATTAAACGAATATGAACAACACCGCATGATTATGTAGGTCGGTCGGGTCGTCTCTACTGTAGTACTTCTGTGTATGGGTATGTCCTCGGGTGTGGGTGTTTTTTTCCTGATGCACTGTGTGTCTCCAGGTAGACCATGGATGCCACCACAGCTCTGCGCAAGCCAGGTACGATGAAATAGTGCCGCACACCCCAGGGAGGTAGACTGCACGCCGCACTCTTCTCTCTCTGCAGTCTGTAGGAGGAGTAGTTTCCTGCCCTCGGTCCTCGATATTAGGTTCGATTGGGAAGGCTTGACCACCTGCGTACCTGCTGCGTAGACGACGTATTCATCCTGACGTAACTGACACATGATAAGATAGGGGTGCCAACCTTCTTTTTTCTAAGGGTCCCCACTTGGGGGGCTCTGTACCTCAACCCAGCTTTGAGAAAAAATTATGAGCTTAACAAGATCAATTATCCCATGGCCCTAGGTACACAACAAATTACATTGAAAAAGAAACGTGAAATCCCGATGATTTTGACTGAAAGAGCTCCGCCGTTCAGAAACTATTTTACCCAAACAGTGATCATCTATTGTAGCACGCATCAACTGGTCTACGCCAGCCCACAGGGAGAAGACGCCTCGGGTTTCGGCCCCGACTTCGAGCAGCCAGGGCTCAATTCACACGGCGTACGCGGGGGCACGGTACCCGTCCCCTCTCCCGCCTCCGGTCGATCCTGCGGAGTTTCGGCCTCCCGCGACATACATCTCGCGGGTATCTGATGCTTTGTACCGGGTTCTAGAGAGAGATAACGTTCTGAATGCGGGGCTGTGAGAGTTCAGTGTCAATTGTACTTACCTTTGTACTTTACTTTACAAAGAAGCAACGAACTGCCGGGTAGACTCACCCAACATCCTCTGCCATATGTGATACAAGCAAGCGCCCGCCTGAGCACTGGTTTGTATTTTTAATGTATAAATGGCGCCTGTATTGTTTGTGCTGCCCCCATGGTGCGGATAATAGATGTTTTGGAAGGCAACCGCTGACGCTGCTAGCGAGGACACGGTCATGTGAGTCTAAGGGTTTGCAAGAAATAAGGGATATAGACTGGTTCGTAGGTGAATTTGAGGAAGGAAATATGTTCCCTGGCCCATTGTGGTGGAAGCACCTGCGATCAGGAATCCGTCGAATCCACCACCAACAACGCTCTGGTGAATGCCGTGAAATCAGCTTTTCATGCGAAGGGCAGCGAAAATATATGATCACTGTGAATATATTGTCGGCGGCTGCTGGAATGATGCATGCCAAGGCTCTGTTTCTGTGAGAAGATACGCAGAGGGTTCACCTATTGTATGGCTGTGAAACACATTTGCGATGGCTGAGAAGCAGAGATACGGGGAAAATGCTTTCACCAGGGCAACATATGGAGCGAAAACAATGATCCAAGGTAGGTGTACCGGTGACCTGCTCACCTCGGCAATGATGCACACGCTACGAGTAGGTATACTCTGCGGGTTGTTCTCCTGCCCAAATAATCCCTCCTGTAGTCTCGGTACCCTATGCTTACGGTGGTACGCTAGCTGCCCGGCGATACTTCCATCTTCCCGATAAAGGTACGTTGATCGTACAATATACATAGCGGAAAACAGAACGTTCCGAACTCGTGCTCTCACCGCATGTTTCGTTTAGCTGGTGTCCAGCATTATATACGTGCCGCAGTCGTGCTTTCGTGGCTGCACATACACCAGATAGGCATGAACCTCGAAATGTATCCGCCAACTACGAGTATCCGGGTCGACCCACCATCTGCAGGGTCAATTGTCCATAGATGGTCTGAATTACCACTAGTTTGAGTTTTCCCGCGGTCTCGTTTGCGTCCTTGATTTTGGCTGTCGAACAGCTCGAGGGTTGCTGTCTACCTGGGAGGGATCGAGGAGCAGCAGCAAACGTGGGTGCCCTACAGTCGGGTCCCAGTTCCCCTGGAGGACGGTGTATCCGAGGTTGTAACCACCCTCACGGAGATGGTGAGGGCTAAGGAGTAGCGGAGAGATGACGTTCTTCGGGGCATTATACTCCCTGCAAATTTCGCTGTGGATTTTGAAAACAAGGTGGTGAGCCTTGCTTTGCAGTTCTCGATCGCCCTCTCATCATTATCGCGTGCCCTACCTATTCTGCTTCGCTTACACAATGTCGCGTATCGGCTGGCGCGAAGACAATCGGGAAGAGTGTCAGGAAATACTTATTTCGCGACACCATCACCAGCTACCCTACGTTGACACTTTCTTCGACCGACTACGCCACTGCGGAGGTGAGGGACTCGTAAAGTAACGTTGTCAAAAGCACGTTTTGTTTAACAATGAAATACGAGTTGTTTCGTGCGGCCGCTGTTACTATTTACACAACTTAATATACATTAGGGACCGTTGGCCTTTCGCCTATTTGCATATACTTCTGCACGAGGAACATTGTAGGTCGTTAGATCTGCAAATCATTAACCCCTATTCTGCCGCTGGCCATCTCTTACGCATCGCAAATATCCCATACATGTTATTGTATCAGGGTTTCGTGCCCCTGCTGCTCAACATACCAGGAGTTTGCAGTTAAAAAAGACAAAAATGATGAGCTAACTACCAGTAGCAGCGAGACCAGGGCGTTCGAACATTCCTTTCACGTCGACGAAAGCATTATATTTCGTACGCGGGACAAGGCGTTCAGCAATGACATCGCAGACCAAATGAGCTCTCATTGTGTTACCCGAACGGCTTCATTATTTTGCCCACCAGCTCGATTGCTACCGGAAGCAGCAAGTTTCCCCTATGTCGCGGTTTTACCCGTATTCACCACAACTCCTTAAATCGGGGGGGGGGGGGGGGGGGGGGGGGGGGGGGGGGGGGGGGGGGGGGGGGGGGGGGGGGGGGGGGGGGGGGGGG
>JAYJME010002245.1:0-14130 GCA_036873775.1 Costaria costata
CACGTCGGGTTTTCACCGACCAGGCAGACATTGCTAGCACCAAGCGCGAGGGGCAGGGGGGGGGGGGGAGACGGGGAGGTAAAGGAACGTGCAGATGTCTCAAAAAAGTAAGCGGGCGGAGTATATTCGCGACCAAGAGATCGGTCCACACGCATGATATACAATTATTTAGTAGTCCCTAGTGTGTAACTAACGATTAACCTATCACAAGGTCTAGTTTCATCATACTTGGTAACCTCAAATCTCAAATCACACTCGGTGGTCAAACATAACATTATTATACGGGTATTATTGCATGATTCTGCGGGCAGAAATCGCTGTAGTACTCGTACGTAATATACGATGTTTTTATATACATACCGTATACCAGGTATGACAAAGTATAACACACCCCACCTTGTGTACCACACCCCCACAGTATACCACCCGGGTGGTAATTATTTTAGAACCCTAAACGACCACCGGACTTATCACCTTGGGTACGGTGCGTACCACACCCCCTGACACCCGCCGAGGGGATGACTCACAATCAGTATGGCACCCCCAAAGTTATCACCGGCCGGTGCAAGCGTGACGCGATCAACAAAACGAGCACAACACAGCAGCAGTACCACACCAGGTGTGCGAGCATACCACAGCATACCACAGCATACGAATGGAAACCAGCAGCATGGAGCCGAGTAGGTACCGAGCCCTTGCCCAAGCGTGGCCCATCACAGCGGGCAAAATAACTCTGCGGCTCGGACGACTGCTGCGAATCCAGGCTCGATCACGATTTTATCGTCGTGCACAAACACATCTTGTGCCTCCTGGGGCTGAGGCTTTCACAGCAGAGCTCGCCGACAAGCCAGCCACGGCGTCTGCTGCTGAGACCCACACAACACAGCAGTACCGGTACAGTTCCTGCAAAATTGCCAGCCACGGCGCCTAAATGCTGAGGCCGTAATATTACACTCCTTGCTGCCTGCCTGAAAGGCTGGCGGCGAAAAATTAGAACCGTTGCTATATACGGTATGACATATGATATAACATCCGGTGTTATCACACCCCCGATTGCCTGCAATGTGGCAGCAAAGCTTCTTTGTAACCACTGCTATCACGCTATCACGCCTCCCCCATGTCATCACGCCTCTACATCCTACCACCCGGGTGGTGATTATCCTAAAATCCCAAACCGTCACAAACTTTATCACACCCGGGGTACGGTGCATATCACACCCGGGGTACGGTGCATATCACACCCCCACAGGGTACCACACCGGGTGATAAAAATCCAAAACCCAAAATATTATCACAGGGGGTGTGTTATTCACTGTCATATACGGTACGTACGTACACAATCCGCTTCGAAGGAAGGGGAAAAAACCTGAAGAAAAAGAAACACGAAGGGGCTTTTTAGAGTTGTCGTCTTGATCCAGTATGAGCCCCGGGTCCCAGCATTCTAGTTTCTAGGCTTGTAAGTTTGCAGCTAGTCGTAGGTTTCCTCTTCCTGGTGACGTTACTCTTGCTACTGTACAAGGTATGGTGCTCGTACATACCTGGTATAGAATACGTTAGTGGTACTTTTAGCAAACTTTCTCCAAGCGGATGTTTACGTTCTGAACCAAAAACAGCTGCTGTGGCGCAACTGGCGCAGTAGGTACAATGTACGTGCGGCAGGCACTACGTAGGTGATACAATTGTCGTACGCGTATGACGTTTTACGTAGCCACGTATAATATAATAGCTACGACTGCTTGCTGGAAGGACGGGGGGGTGGGGGGGGGGAAAGGCGCTACGTCGTAGTTGTCGAGCACGCGGTTCTGTGAATGAATACGAGTATGTGTGAGCATGGAGTCGGTAATTACGCAATTGCCCGGCTTCTTGAACGCACTACCCGTACCGTACAGAACAGTGTACGAGTACGTACGTACTCTACTCTCTGCTGTTGCTGCTGCTGCTGCTGCTGCAGCGTACGGGTGGGTGTACCAGTATGATACAAGTGTACCGTACAAGGTACAGCAGTGGGTCGTTCATCATCGCAACAGCAGCAACAACACAAACAGCAGTTCAGCGCTGCGAGTAGACACTGCGACTACAAGTACGTGGGCACGTGTACACAGAATTAGGCTACGTACGAGTACGTACGACACACAGAGTACACAACAGCAGTATCATATGTGATGTAGCAGCACAGCTCTCTTGACCGGGCAGCCAGCCGGGTAGAGTCTACGTAGAGTAGGTCTAGAGGCTAGAGTAAAGTCTAGACTTCAATGAAAAAAAAAGCGGCGAAATAGACACGCCGACATCCGGAGAGCTTTGTCGACTGTCAAGTGCGACTTCGCGAGTACCTGGCGCTATATGCCACCTGCTGTGTCAAGAGACGCGACTACCTAAGGAAGCGAAAGTTACACACGTCACGTTGCAGCGCGCTTACCCTCTTTCGACCGAAGCACCCCGTGTGAAGGTGTCGCTGACGAAGTACGACCCTACCATGAATACAAGCACGGCTGCCAGCAGAAAAGGCTTGACCCTCTCTCCAAGCTGCATCGCCATGGCAACAATAGCAGTCCACAAGCTTGACCTATCGCGTCGTCCACTCAAAGAGACCGGGGTGTCCGCGCGCCTTAGATGTCGCAGGCAGTCGTCGTAGCCTACTCTGGTGTTGCAACACTGCAACTCTCTCCAAAACGTGGTGAGAGGGGTTTCTCTTGTAAACACACTGATTTCTTGACAGGGGATACATGAGACTATTAACTGCTGGGCAGCCGTGCAACTCGACAACACGACTCGTCGACTGCAGACTGGGTCGTTCCTCTGTGTGTACGAGGCAACTCAGCGCACCTTTTTTGCTTCGGTAAGGCGGTAGCATACACTGTTGTTTGTCTGGTACCCCCTCTATGGGTGAATGGGCACCACAGTAGTCAGCAACGCCACCAATCTCCTCGCGCTATGTTCCATGTTGGCTATTGGATTCGCCCTCGGCAACTTCGCCGCTCGACGAGGCGAGCACCACCAGCAGTCGCGACAACAGCAACAGCAGGAGCAGCAGCAGCAGCAGCAGGGGCTACGTCAACCATACGGCAGTACTAGAGGGGCAAAGCGCAAAGCACGGGTGCGCAAGAGCGAGGAAAACGCTAGGGGCAAAACTTCCGGGCAGCAGGTCAAGCCGCCACCCCCCCCTTCGTCGTCGTCGGGCGAGCGAAGCAACTCCAACGGCAACGCTGCCACCACCACCACCACCACCACCACCAAGCACCTCTCGCGGCGATCCCGCAACCGCATGAAGATGAAGCTGGCGCCCAAAGACATCGCGCTCGATGCGTTCACCAGAGTCGCAAGGTCCCACGTCGCCTCCATCGGCTCGGGAGACTACGAGTATCTCCTCCTCCTGCCGAGGAAGGCGTTCCTAGCCGCCGGCCGGTTCGTCTCTTACTCGAACTGCCGAGACCACCTGGTCACCCTCGGAGAGGCACGACGAGTAGCCACGGCCGGCGGCGTAGATCAGCTCCGCGTGCTGTACGTGAGCTGCTCGTGGCCGAGCCGCAGAAGGAGCGCTCGGGAGAACTGGAAGTCCAAGGACTTCGAGACGACGCGCGACCTCCTCCGGCGTTGCCCCGACCTCGCCTTCGTCTACATGGTAGGGTCTTGCGTGGCGAACGACGGCGGCTCCGACGGGCCGGCAGTAATAAGGGCGCAGCTCCACCATATACCTTCGGCCCTGCTGCGGGCGGATGTTTTGCTCGTCCTCCCGGGCCAGGCGGAAGACGACCACGCCGATGACGACGGAGGTGACCCGTCGCCGCCGGGCCCGCGGCAGCGGCGGCGACACCATCGGCACAGCGACTTCAGGTCCCACGCCGGCTGCGCCTTGGAGCGCATGGAGCTGGCCCTGGCGGCGGTCGGTCAAGCCAAGGTGTACGTGGCCTTCCGCGCCGAGCCCTACCCCGAGTGGCTGTGCGAGCTCAAGCCGGGGAGGAGCGACGTTGGAGAGACGACAAGGCAAGCCGCGGAGGCACTGCAGGTTGCCGCAACCGCGGGCATGGGTTGGGGTGGGGCTACGACAACCGCTGGCGGTGACGATATAACCAAACCTACGTCGGAACCGACGGGGTTAAAAAAGGGAGGGGAGGTGGAGGAAAACGCGGCGGCGACGGCGGCGGCGGCGGTTGTCAACGCGGCGCGGGAAAACTGGGTCGGCACAGACCTAAACCCTCTCGCCGCGCTGGAGGAAGCCAGGGTGGCCGTGAACGCCGCGGAAAATTCGAGCGACGCCGACATCCTGGAGAGCATCAGAGGCATACGGCCGGCGCCAAACCCTGACTTCGCTGAGAGCGCCAGGGAGTCTCTGGGCGAAGAGCGCAACGAAGGAGAGAGGGAGCTTGCGCTGTCTCTGCTGCTGTTCACGGTCCTCTGCTCGCAGCCGAAGGCCCGCGCGACGTACACTGATGCCTTCGTGGAGGACGCCGGCAAGTTGGAGATATCGTACCGCCCAATCGCGGTGGTGAGAAGCCCCTACCGGGAGAGGTTCGGGACTCCGCGCCAGCCGCAGGTGACCGCGTCGGTGCTGCACGGGGGCCCCCAAGAGGGGCAGATTGTGTTCCTCAAAGGGCATGGCTACGGTGAGTGCTGCCGCGCGGAGTTCGGAGGAGGGAGGAGGGGCAGCTTCATTCCTTCTTGCCCCGTACCCCTGCCTGTAGCTGTAGAGCTGTCGATGGGTTCGTTTCTGGTGATCATGCTCGTTTTTTTGCTTGCGGTGCAAACGGCATAGTGATCATGAACGCGATGTGTGTTTTGGCCCTTCATTGGCGGCGTTACAGGCTGCCCTAGCTGGCTATCTAGCCCCAAGGAATTTTGTTTAGCCCCCTCCTGCTACAGTAATCATAACCCACCATGGACCCAACAACCATATATATCCCCTATTTTTTCTGAGCACATTTGGTTCTGATCTCTTCGTTCCCTCGAAATAGCTGGGTGCGACGCCGTGTCTACTTTCGGGAAGGGATGAGGGGAGGGAAGGCGTAACCACCGTATTTGTCGCCCATCAACACTTGTACAGTCTTTGTGACTCGCCCGCCGCTCTCTTCTACCTATGTACCTCGCACACAAGTAGCACACAATCTTCATCGTCGCTTGCCGCGCGTCATCCTCCTACCGGCCCTGCCTTTTTTACTCTAGAGGAAGCTTTGCAAGATTTGAGCGGATTCGACATGATCTGGGTCATCTCGCACATGCACCTCAACAAGGGCTGGAACCACAAGGTCCGCCCCCCGCGACTGCCGGAGGAGCGCAAGGGCCTCTTCTCCACCCGGAGCCCGCACCGGCCGAACGCCTTGGCTCTCTCGTCCTTGCGGGTGGGCCGGGTAGAGGCGACGAAGGGCGTGATCTACGTGAACGGGCTGGACCTTCTCGACGGTAAGGGAGCGAGCATGTCAATTATACTCGTAGCGCAGCAGCACTGGTTTATGCTATCATAGGAGGTTGCAACGAATTACTCATATGTAACGCCAATTGACAAATGCCTTGCCAATGTGTGGGCGCCTTCCGAGTTCAGGCTTCCGGCTTACCAGGTGTCCGTCCTTCTCGTGGAATACGGGAGCGAACAAACAGAAGAACGAGCAACAGCAGGAAATTATTGGTATTATGAAGGCATTAGCGCCAGAAGGTTCCGGTGACCCTTTTCCTACTGCAATTTTCCTCCTACGCCAATTCCGAGTAGTTTGTATCAAAAACATGGGTAAGAAGGTGTGATTGGTTTGTGTTTGTGCCTGTATCTGTGCGTTTTTGGCTTTGTTGTTGTTGTTGTTGTCGTTGTTTTTGTTCATATTTCGAATGAACGCCTGAGTGTGATGAGAGAAGCTTCCCGTGGTTTTCTGGAGCGCTCTGCCGTGTTCATGGAATTGGGCTCCATTCGCTGCTGCTGCTGCTGCTGTATGGTGCAGGGTGTTGGTCGGTATGTGCGCGTAGGGCGGGACGACGGGATCATATAATTTCCCTAGTATAATAACGACTATGTGCCTCACGTAGACTATCTATTATGTACTCTGCGCATAGCCCTCCCGCCTACCTCTGACGCTTACTCCCCGGCTTTTCTTGTGCCGTGTCTGGCGGCCTGTGGTGCTGAGCAGGTACTCCGGTGCTGGATATCAAGCCGTACATCAGGTGAGTGTTGAATTTATTTTGCTTCCTTCGTGCTTTGAGGGAGGGATATAAGATCATTTTTGAGACGGACAACGGCGTGAACAGATTATTTTGTTGGACCCTCGAACACCAAGAGGCGAGTCTGCCATGACTTGCCAGACACCTAACAAGCATGCCCTGTCTGAGAAAAAAAGGCTGGCATATGGGGATTTCGTCTAGCGGTGACACGCCAGTATAGCAAACAGCACACACCACCGAGAACACCAACGTAGTTGAGTGGGCATGCCGCGCTGTGCTAAACGGTAAACGCATAATAAACCCAAGCCACAGCTCGACGCCCATGGGGGAAATAGTCCAACAGCTCTTATCTCAGTAAAGTGGATGAGATGATGCACTTACTTGTAGATGAGAAGATGCACTGGTAGACCGCCACACGGCGACTTTTTCTTACTTCGTATGAACATATGTTTTCCTCCTCGACCGCCCGACTGCCATTTTTGTCAACCTCGGCACCCCACAGCTACTGCGACGCTTTCCCCGACATGAGGGCCGGCTGGCTCGACGCCCTCGGGTCGGGCCACGAGGAGCAGGGGGATTTCTTGCCCAAGTTCAGCGTCGGCGCCACTCTTGTGCACACCGCCACCCGCCCCGAAATCGCCGAAGGCTATGGCACCGACGCGATCTCGGGGGGGAGAAAGCCGGCCGAAGAAGCTTCAGGGGAAGAGCTGAAGAAGCTTCAAGGGAAGAAACTCCCAGGTTTTCATGGCACAGTAGTACATGTTTGATAACGTGTGCGTTTTTCTCGGCGAGCAACAGGGTATGCGAAGTACGCGAGGGGGCTCTTGTTGCGCAGCACGTTGTTATGCGGTACCGCCTGCCGGGTAGATGTCGTACCTAGGATTACGAATGGTGTCCGAGGAATGCGGGGTGTAGGTGGCAAACGCCGCGCCTTAGCATCAGTTTTGGGGACGTGGCCACAAGGACCATGGGGGGGGCAGCTGGCGCTGGATGTCGTGTCTGTATCGGTGTTCGTGTTTCTGTCCTTAGGATGTTTGATTTTGTATTCAACTTTTGCCGTTTTTCGTAGCGCGCGTGAGGAAAGCGTGGTCGCATCTCCCTCCAGGCCCCCATCGCATGTGAAGAAGTTATATATTATATGCACCGGGAACAGTAGGTGGAGAACGAGAGGAGGTGGAAAATCTTGTCGTATGGTTGCAAGCACGGAGCGTATAAGCGTATGCCTCGTTGTCACGAGTTTTCGGTTGCAATTCAGAAGTTGTTGTGACGCGGGGTGTTGAGATGCAAAAATCTCGAAGGGGCCTGAACAAATGCACGACTGGCTTGGAGGACGCTAGCCCTCTTCCTGCGCCAGCAACTCAGAGGCAACGAAGCACACCGGCAAGCGGCCAACAAAGTAAATGCAACATCGCGGGAATTGTCATGAAATAATTCCCCGCCCGGCTGCGTGCCGCTAGGGAGCAGGGCCTCGATAGGGAGTCATGAAGCTCGCACTCATGGATATGAGGCGGTTGTGCTCTTAACCTGTCGTCTATCTACTGCACTACTGTGGCTTCGAAACAAACGTGGTTAAGATGCCGTGCAGTCAATTGACAATTGTACCTGGTGACTGCGGGGCCGAGCTAGACGCGAAGCCTGGTGGGTATGGTGGTGGCGTACTTGGTGGTTATGGTGGTGGCGTACTTGGTGGTTATGGTGGTTGAGGTGTTGGTGCAATTCGTTTGTTGCGCAGGATGTTTTGGTTTGGTGGTGACCTCCTGGATGTTTTCTAGTACCGTTTATCCCGGATGTACGTTCTTTTGTATTCCTCTTCGCGGAGTTTGTTACTGCGAAAGGCCGGCCGTTCTTTTCCCTCGGGCGACTACTCTTTGGCGGCCGGTGGATGTGTTTTGTTGGTGGAAAAGAGGTGCAAACGAATGCTTCAAGCAGGCAAAAAATAACAATCATGCCGCTGTAGTTGTCAATCGTGGTTATGTCCGTTTGTACGTGATCGTGCGAGGTTGGCCGAGAGAGGCTCCTGTGCTTGCTGTGTTGCACCTGCTGCCGCGTGTTCTTGGTTTGGGGCGTAGCTCGTTCCATTCTGTACGCGATACTTATATGACTGCTGGCTCCGTACTCATAACGGTACAGATAGGTGATTACCTGTGCCCGCGAGCTCGCTGGGAGGTCTCTGGCGAGTGTATAGCTGGACTCGCCTTAAGGAGTTATACCGTACTGCCGCTGACCTTGCCAATCAATACAATATGTGGGGGGGGGGGAGGGTTGTGGGGTTATGGTGGAGTTGAATTGATTATGGTCAGCAGCAGGCACGTCCCAATTTTGGCTCGCGGACTTCATGTATACGGAGTGCCCGAGACCTCCTTGCGCGCGGAGGCAGAGGCCGAAACCGTCGCCGAAAGTTGGCAGCACCTGGGGGTATATGATAGAGACGGCGCCCCACCAATGAGTAAGCTAAAACTCAACGAGTGTGGAGTGGAGACTTATCGCCGACGAGCGACAATGACTCTTGGTTGAACCATCGCTACGCGAGGAAATTGTTGTCAAGGCAACAATAAAGGAGGCGTTATGATAAGGGTTTCTTGTTTGGTACGAAAAGCCGAGTACGAGGGGCAGCCGCCGTAAATCATTGAACCATCTTGACTTCAGTCATCAGTGGTCAATCCAAGTACGCGGGTAAACAAAACTTATCTCCAACAATTTTACAGCCCGTATACGATACATTTAATCGAATACGAATCTCTTTTCTTGAACCGGAGCATATACAGTTTGCCGAGATGATCGAGCACGGTTACACCCACTTTAATAATTCCCTCGTTTGGCCGCTATGCGCAACATTCAAAACCTCATGCTTGCGAACACCCCAGGTGTGCTTACAGACTCACTTGACGCCACCTATACTACTCTTTCATAGACAGAGAAAGTGCGGCACAAAACAAAAACCAATAGGTTATGAGCCTCGGTGACTATCTGTATAAACATCTATTGGCACCACATATCGACGTCCCGCAAAGGCTGCCTCTGACGCTTGGTTTCAGCGGCTGTTTGCTATGGTCAGGCCCAGTCTTCAGCGTAGAGCAACAGTCCCACTTACGGTGATAGACGCCTACGTCCTAGCTCCACGCCGTCTCTTCGGTGTATGTGTTTTTTGTATGCGCAACATTTCATGCTTGCATCCCAGTTGTGATTCACACTCACTTGACGTCACCTGTACTACTCGTTCATATAAAAAACTAGAGTCACGACACAAAACTAAAAAACAGGTTATGAGCCTCTATTATTCTCTGTATCGTACATCGATTGGCACCACGTATCGACGTTCCACTCAATAAGTACTGCCTCTGACGCTTGGTTTCGGCGACTTCCGTGGTCAGGCCCAGTGTTCAGCTTAGAGGAACAGTCCTACTGACGACGATCGACGCCTACGGCCCAGCTCCACACCGTCTCTTCGGCGTGATTTTTGAGTATTTGAAACATGCTTTGAGCATTGTTGGACGGCGAAGAAACAACAATAATACCGCATCTCGTACGTACTCCTCGGTAGTTCCTTTTCCCTTTCCCTCCGCACTTGGTTTTCCCTGTCTCTTTTCCGTGGCGGGCAAAATATATATGTTGTTGGTTAGAAGGGATATAACGCACTAGCCTACTCGACCACGTGACTAGGCTGACTAGCTTGAAGGGTAGATCGTCCGCTTCTTAGCATGACATGCGTGGCTTCGATTCCCAGCATCGCTAATTTTTTCCGGGTGTAAGAACGCTCGAACATTCTTAATTTCTCAGCACAGCAGTAGCGCGTGGTAAGGTGTTCGCCCCGGAGACCATTGCCGAGACTGAATCGAACTCACAAAGCGTACTATTTTTGGTCGGGTAGAAGGGACAGCCTAAACTAGCCTACTCAGTCAGTACGATACGAAGTGATAGGGGGACACGGTTGAAGCACAGGAAGTGGTGGCGGGACAGCGTGGGATACGCGAGGGGGTGCACGCTTGACGCGCAAACGGCGTGCTCCGAAAGATATACAGGAGCCTATTGGGCCTGGTCGGCTGACCAAGCCCAACCCGGGGTAGCACCCAGCACCGCCTCAGCACCTGACTGAGTGATATTATCACCCGATCAATAGAGTAGACACAGAGAAATACGTGAATTAACTGTCAGACCCGCAGCCGCGAGGAGACAGACTCGACAGACCAGACCCCTGAACAGAGAGACTACACCTCTGTTGTGCGCGTTGCTACAGAAGCAGATCCGTTTTACCAGCAAGATCCATATCCACAGAGGAAACCCGGGGATGTACCCAGGGTACCCCTTGATCACCACACCCATCACATAATCCCTTCCACATACGATAACCCGTCGGGCTGACGCCCGCCTGCGGCTCTGCGCAATACACCCAGGATGTCCCTCGATGGCCACTACCTGGGGAAGTAGCCGGGATGGCCCCCGACGACCACAAGCCCCACGGTAAGGCGCGCGCGCGGAAACCTAGCATTCGGACGACGGTCGAAGTCTCGTATCGCACGCTCTTGACCGTGGTGCCTCTGGGGATAGAAACACCAATCGTGTCGTGAGTGTCTGACACTCACACCTTTCTCCACCCCGTATGTAGGACCATGATATTGGCGCATCGAAAAACCTGCCCACGTTCTCCGCGCTTCTTTGTGACGCCCAAACAGCATGCATATGGTCATGAGTGAGCCCTGGCGTTACCTCCTTGCTCGCGCTTGGGCGAGTACGACAAAAATAAAGTAATGCACCTATTCTGGAATAATTTTTTACCGAGGCCCGATTTAACCCGAGCACGTGATTCATGCAGTCGTCCATGCAGACGAATATCTTTCTTTGCAGATTGACCCGATATTCGGAGCACTCTATTATAGAGCTACAGGTAGCACAGTACCCAAATACATAGGATAACAACGACAGCCAACTATAACGTACCCCCCTAGTTAGACTGACTTTATGCGGCATATCCGTATATGTCAACTGCGAGTTACTGCTACACAAAAAATACCGACAACAGCAACGAAGCCAACGACTAGCGGGTTATCTCGCTACGCTATTGCGGCTTTTCAAACAAATACCTTCACTGCGCGAATAGCTGGCGCGTAACTGCTCTCTGCAGCCAACAGTGAGCTGCTATAAACTACTGTAGTGAACAGTGAACACTTAATGTATGTGAAATGTATAGTGTTAAGCTGGCAGCACGTTTCGCAGTACAGCACACACCACTCTGAGCAGAAGTAGAAAGACTGTCTGGTCATAGTCTTCATATTTATACCCCAACGGTCTTTACAACGGTCCTTACATTTCCGTCCCGGAGTGGTACGTACGTATGATACCTGTCCATTTGACCGACACTGCTGTCGTGCCTGTTGCAACGTAGGTGGGCCGTTTGTTGGCGTACGTTGAACCCACTTTTTTTTTTGCGATACTGTGATATTCTACCGCTTTTCCAGCGGTCAGGACATGTAACGAAACAGGAAAGGTAATCAATAAAACGCTGGTACACACCAACGCTGAACCACAGCTATTAATACACAATTTCAGATGCCTCGTGATTATGTATACAGTATAAAATTGTAATTTACGCGTCTGCCCCTAACTAACTAACTTGAAAGTTGTCATTATACATCTGCGCTACTGAGGTACGTACTGACAATAATGTCATACCCCGTAATCAACACGCAGCTCGTGTGGGGCCTTTTCATTGTCGCCGCCAATCAGAAAAAACGCGGAAGACGAGGCCGGCACATGTGGGCCGGCATGTCCCAAAAGAAGGCAGTGGGACGCTTCTTCTCCATTGGGGCATGGCCATACGGAATTTTTCCTTCTCATTCCACCGTGTCTTCGACGCAGACGTCATCGACATCAAAGCCGACCAGGGTGCCCCCCTCCTCGACATATCCGAGAGTGCAGCCCGTCACAGGCTGTCGTAGGCGGTGCGTGCGGTGGAAACGGGGAGGGAGCAGGGGCGGTTTTGCTCAGGAGATCAACGTCACAACACACATGACGCCAAAAACGAGACCATCTGCGAAACGACGCTCGGCACAAAGACGGGTAGGAAGGATTGACTAACCACCGCAGGTAGTACGAAACTTATGGCTGAGAACCTATACTACTCCGTAATACACGGGGGGACATGGCAATCAGCACCAAATATGCTTGTGAAAAAATTGGGATAATTATAGGGATAAGTATGTTTTTTTCAGGGCTGTTCACGGGTCGGATCAAACCTGACAGCCTCAAACATCGGGCCGGGTCTGGTCGGGTCAGGGTGAACCGGCCCGACCCGACCCGACCCGACCCGACCCGACCCGACCCGACCCGACCCGTAACATTCAGACAACCTCTTGACCCGACCCGACCTGACCCAACCCGTGAGCTTTCGAAAGCATCCTGACCCGACTCGCGCGGGTCGGACCAAACCCTGTTGTTTTTTGGGTCCATCGTATCACGGGGAAAATCAGTAATCATAACCTAATATGGTGTGCAAAATAGGCATATATATACTATACGAAGTATGTGTTTTTTTCTGTCCACCGTGGGTTGTGATTGCTATGCCTCCTCCGTAA
The DNA here is from genome assembly GCA_036873775.1 of Costaria costata. Classification (NCBI taxonomy): domain Eukaryota; class Phaeophyceae; order Laminariales; family Agaraceae; genus Costaria; species Costaria costata. Next base: position 12,708 of record JAYJME010002245.1, read on the forward strand.
TATAGCTGTCGCTGTTCAAAGTCACCTGGTTGCCGTCGATGATGAAGTTGTCCGAGACCCGCACAACGTTGGGTTTGTCGAACGTGAGCGATGCATCGGAGGAGACGCTGAAGGCGCCGCCGGTCGTCTTGGAGCCATTGCTGTCGAACGAGACCGCCTTCTTGAATCTGCACCCCATCCACGGGACACGCAAACACCATCACCAGACGGGGGGGGAAAAAAAGGTAATATAAAGCTATAATATCTCTTCCGGCTAGTGGCAGGTATCCCTTTTTTTTTGTGCGAGAAAAGGTAAAGCTATCTCTTCTGGCCAGGGGCATCCTCCCTTTTTTTGTGTGGGAAAACGTAAAGCTATCTCTTCTGACAAGTGTCGTTCCTTGTTTGTGTCGTAACAAGGAAGGTAAAGCTGTCTCTTCTGGCCACAGCGTTATCTCTTGTTTGTGTGAAAGCACGCCACCAGACTGTGTGCAACCGGGGGTCTAGCTTCTACAACATGCAGCCAAGCAAACCGCGAAAATAGCATTCGCGGCGTCTACATGAATTAAACCCCCAGCCCAAGCCAGCCGTGTGACACTTCTCGCTGTGCGAAAACGCACGCCGTTGAGAGAGCGTCAAGCCAAAGTCAAGTTCCCGGGTCCTCGTAGTCATAAATACGTTGGGTGGGAAGCAGCACGTAGGCAGCATGTCTGGGGAGTAGGTATCATCACGAAGGAGTAAAACTCACGTCACTTCGCCGCCGGAAACGCGCAAACCACCGCCGTTTTCGCCCTCGTTTCCGTTGAACTGTGCAGCGCCCTTGAAGCTGTGGACACAGACACGCGCAAATATATCACGGGTGCCACGAGAAGAAGGAGGAACGCATGAAGAGCGGGAGAGAGACAAAGGGGGGGCAGACGTTTCGGCACCATCTGATGTCAACTCGTAATAATAGCGCACAGGGTGGGAGGGAGACAACGGAACAGACGTTTCGGCATCATCTGATGTCAATTGACAACAATAACTGTGCGTGGTGGGGGGAAACTAGACCCGCGTTTCGTCGTGATACTTTTGGTGCTGTCAAATAAATTTAGCGCCTGTTTTCTGGGGCGAATGCCCGGCACCAAGGCGCTCGATCCCTGAGAACAAGGTAACAACTTCGTCATCAAGCACATCCGCTTGCGCGTCTGGGCGATCAGATTATCACATCGTAGCTTTCCCCAAAGCGACATCGTATGATTCCGGCCCCAAGTATCGAAGGTGTGTTCCCAAATACCGAACCGTAGGGTACAGCGCATGTTCTTCTGCAGTGTTGTTGTTGTTCTCACACCAATACGGGGGACCATAGTAAATAGGACCAAATATTGTTGGCAAACATAGGGAAATATATAGGTTTTGGTGTCTACAGTAGGTCCTATTGTGTCTACAGTAGGTCCTATTAACTATG
>JAYJME010002246.1:0-14127 GCA_036873775.1 Costaria costata
TACTTAGAAATTGTGTGGGGTAGTTTTTTGGGGTTGTTATACGTATAAATATGTCTGTATGACGTGAACATACAAGCCGTTAAAGTTGAAGCAGCAGGTGGCAGGTGGTGGGTGGTGGGTGGGGCCGATGGGTTGGTCTCCTCTCCGCTTGCTTCGTATCGTATCATACATGGTGTACGGCAGCAGTATACCCATCGTAGTCTATATACTAGTCTATACCCGTATATATGTCACGCAACATACGATGATACGACTCCGCGGGCATTTGGCATATGTCATGTATATATATACTACCGTAAAGTACTAAAAAACAAAAACGTCAGGTAGGTGTGAGGTCTAGGATTTCGTCGAAATTCATCCTTGCAAGCTGCGTGGGCTGCTTTGATCGCACGCCTGTCGTACCCAGTACGATGGAATGACAGGCAGCGCGTCGGACAATGCATTATTTCTGTTGCATTATCTCCGTGTCGTAGCTTGTGACCACAGATGGTGTTTCTCCTATTAATAGGGTGAATGAAGAATCAGCACGGACAATGGGTGTGCTGGATGTTGACGAGTAGAAGAACGGTTTAATGTGAAGAACACACATACTCTTATGATATTATGATACGTATCGTACAACGTGGTGCGAATTGTGAATGTACAGGCAGTTGAAGTTGAAGCAGCAAGATGGTGGGTGGTGCCGGAGGGGTCGACCGACCTCCACTGGTTTCTTCGTCGCACATCGTACCCGCCGTAGGGTATAACACCAGTACAGTACAGCAGTACAACAGAGTACAGCCAGTACAGTAGTACAACAGGACAGTACATCACAGCACATATCGTGCAAAATACATCGATTTGTTTTCACACGAAGCTAAGCTTAAGCTTGCAAAAATGAGTTCGACGAAACCCTCGATCTCTACATACGTAGGGCTGTGAATGGGCATACTTTCCGCTGCCCGGCGACGCATGCTGTACAATAATAACAGTAATAATAATAATAATAATAATAATAATAATAATAATAATAATAACAACAATAATAATAATAATAACAACACTAATGATAGGGGTATTTTACGAGTACCACTTGTAGAGCAAACTGTTTTGTGCCTGACATCGAAGCTCCTCCACCCAGGGACCTGCCCAATATATACCAGGTATATATATATATTTATTTTTTTAACATTAGTATATTGTATTAATACTATTTAGGTCATGGGATGATTTTAGGCCAATTGCAGTCGAATCCGTCAGTCGAAAAAGGCCCTTTTCAACCGAAGACCGAATCGGCTTTCTTACACAGTCGAGAAAGACCCTTTTCGACTCAAAACGTTTTTCGACTGAGCAATCCGACTCGCATATTATCTCAGTCAAAAAAGGTCATCGATTCGACTGGAAATCTCAGTCGGATTTTCTCAGTCGAAAGCGTTTTTGAACTCATCGCATCGCTCATCCCACCACAAAAAAACACGCTCACGCCCACACACATCAACCAGGTACCACACAGCAGTATCCTACAGCAGCTCCGACAACTGGCTTGGCTGCTGTCATTGCTGCTGCATCTCGCCGCAAGTCAGCGTAGCACAATCCTACCTCCGCCCACCAGCAGACAGAGTGTTCCATACGACGACAGCAGTGTACGGCGGTATCATCGACGACATTTTGCCAACAAAGACTACAGTACGCGACAGACAGCAGTTAAGAAACACTCCTATTTTGGCTAAGGCTCGCGGCTTACTGTGACCCCAACGTTGAGCGTAGTCTCTTAAAGGCTATTGTATAGGATTTAGTGCGACATTCTTAATATTTGAAGAAGCTCAGCCTGAAATTCTTAACTCCCAAATCCTTAGCACATGTCGCGTACTGTACGCTTGCTTCGGCTGCGTGCACCGCCACGAAAGTAGCTTCGGCAGCTTTCGACTTAACCCTTTTACTACCCCAAGAATGATCCCACACTATTTCCACAAGTAGTTTTGTCCCCAAAAACCGTTTCCGGCTCTAAAGGGGTTAAAGTCCAACGCCATCGACCCGTTTGGGCGAGAGGGTTCGTTGCGCAAAAGCGCGCGTTACTCACGTACAACACACGAAGCACACAGAGCTTCCAACCGACGTTGGACTGCCATGCAGCAGTACTCCCCTCCCTCACACCAACCGCCTTCAGAAAGAGCACAAAACTGTAAAAAAATCGACTCGACTGGACCATAAGAAGGAGGCCGAGAAGAATCCAGTAAAAAAAACGCCCAGTCGGGGAAGGCCCATTTCGACTGACGGAGCCGATTGTATAAAAATTGGCCTTGCGTGTGGTGTTCCAGTGTTTTGGGCGCTTACGAAATAAAAAAAATACCGAACATGCCAGAAAACAAAATCCAAACTCGTATTCCTGTCCGTCCATCAGTACCAAAAAAAGCGTTTGCCCTGCTCTTCACAATTATATTATAGGTCATGGGATCGTTCATTGGCGACGTGTGCTACGACAGAGGTTGCACTTTTTGGCTTTTTTGTTTCTGAATAACGGGGCTTCTTAACCCAAAATCGTCCGAAACTCAACCTTGTTTAGCAATATGACTGATTTTAATGCAAGTTAATGGGTTTGCTAATCGGGTTGCCCCTCCAGTTTACTCAAAAACAGTTTTCGGGTGTGATATGGAGCTCCTAAAGTTAAGAGCCTCAGAAAAAAAAGGGTGCACCTCTATCGCAGCATGGGTCTGGCGTGGTGAGGCACAGAGAGCTTAACCCTTCTAGAACCGGAAACGGTTTTTGGGGACAAAACTACTTGGAAACAGTGTTGGATACTTTTTGGGGTAGTAAAAGGGTTAAGTCAAGCTCTGTAATCGTCGCGTTTTTCTACAATTTATAAACATTTTACTCGTACCGCAAAAAAGTATCCCACACTATTTCCACGTAGTTTTGTCCCCAAAAAAACGATTCCGGCTCTAAAGGAGATAAGCTGCTTGATGTGGCCGATGCTGAAATCGTCACTTTTTCCCCCGACGCTCGTTAAAGCTGCTCCGAAGTCCCAGAGGGGTCAATGATAACCGGTCACGGGTGGTGGTGTTGCTGTTGACCATCGATACAATCGGCTACGCCTGCATCAAGTTAGCTATCTGCAACAACTATTTCCACGGACACGTCCATCTACTTTTTCACGAAAAGTATGATAAGGTGGCGCCGAACCCAGCCTATCTGGCCCGGTGGTCACTCGACGTGGACTTGTTCAACCGCCAACTACTAGAACGCTGCAAGTTCCAACTGCAACACCACCAAATGCAGGGGCTGTCGGGAATAGGGCACCCACCTGGTCGACGATAGTGAGGTCTCCTTTCTTGGCGAACGCCGGGATCGCGCTGGAGATTGTCGTGGCGCTGTCCGAGTACGAAATGGCCTCTTCGGTGCCCATGAACGCGGCAACCTCTTCCTCGATCTGCCGCGCGACGCCGCACCGCACCGCAACGCGACGAAACAAAACCACAACATAACACAAAACGAAACAGCAACCGAATCATAATTACCCTGGAATATTTCCCGAGGGATTGCTTGCTATGCCAGGGTCTGGTGGTGTTTTCATTGCGGGCGATCTGGAAATCAGACCCCCAGTAAAGTAAGTTGATTGATTTTTTACGTCGACGGCTGATGTTACGCTTATTTCAAAATAGTGAAAAACGAGAAACAACACGAAAAACGCGCGCAGCAAACAGGAAAAGCGGCACTAACTTGGCGGCACTTGCGTAGTTAACTTACCAGGTGCACTGAGTACCGGTATACCGCAAGCGCCTGGGATGCACAGCGGTACACTTTCCGTCGCGCGCGAGAGGTTATTAAAAAAAACGCGTACGCCCCCAAGCACACACGAAAGTGGTGGAGCAGAAAACGGCTGGCTCCTCGCATGGTCTTACCTTCATGTGGACGTCGATCGTGCCGTAGAAACCCCTAGGTCCGCACGAGCCGCAACCGTACTGCAGCACGATAAAGTCAAAGGGTTTCCCAGTGGGGCGTGGAGGGGGAGGGGAGGGGGGCAGACAGAGAGTGGTTGGAATGCTGATGTTTCACGGGCAAGGTCGAAGAACAGAGAAGAACACAACAGCAACAACAACAACAACAACAACAACCAAGAAAACGGAGAGCCGCATTCGGACGAGAACAAACACTCCTAGGGTGCGTTTAGCAGGGCGTATATGTGGGTTCCAGGTTCTCGCCCAACCGCCGCATGCTCCACCAAAACCTGGCGTGTCTTCCGCGCTACCTTTCAAGAAAGGAAGGCGTCATCGACGTCGAGGCAAACCGAGGGTCCTCCCCACACGTACTCGGGTATGTACCCGGGTACCCACATATGATAAGCCTTCTAAACACACCCTTGAAACATCATGTCACGCCGCGGCAACTCCTTTCGTGCGCGGTACGGCGACGAGGCCCACTTCGCGGTCAACGATTTTATCCGCGAGTTGCGTCCGACTACCGTAAGCATGGCACGGCGTCACTCGTCGACCCGCAGACGCAGACTTACACGTCAGCAAACCACCACGCCTCGAGCTCGGCCCGTGCTACTGGTGTAAGCCACCGCGCGTCGATTTATAGCCACCGCGCGTCGATTTATAGCCGAGCGCGCCCGGAGTCACGTCGAAGCGTTGTGCGCCGGCGATGCACGAGCAGAACCAACACCATTTTGACACAAACATAAAAACACCGTTCTCAAGCTTACTTCGAGTGGCTGGCCGGAAGGCAAAAAAAAAAGACTGCCATCGTCACCAACCACCACCGCCCCCTCCCCGACTCCGGCAATTTCCCCTCTTCCCTCTCCTCCCTGCTCCCCCTCGCCCTCATACTTCCCCTTCCCTTCTTCCCATCTGGCTGCCGAGTCCAACCCCGGCTGTCAACATCCAACCGTCCCCCCTGGTTCCGTTTCTCGGCCTACCTTGTCCAACGCTTGAACCGCGGCCTGCTTGAGCTCCTTCCTCTGCCCCATCCCTAAGAAGTCAAAGTTGGCCATGTTCAAGAGAGGCTTCTCGAAGCCCTCCACGCGCAGGAACGGTCCCTCAAACGCCTCCACCACCTGCCACGTACCGATAGTCCGACGAACCGACAGACGTACGGACCCAGCAAGCGCGCGAGAAACACAGAGAGACGGAGAGAAATGCGGCCGGTCGGAGGGCGACCGTCAGACAGCCGCGATCCGCCATGAACCTTGGAGCGCGTCCCGACAACTCGCGCGTGAGACGACAATTCGTTCTCTCGCGGACAGAAAAGAGAGAAAACACACCTACAACGGTGTCAACAAGCGCCGCGCTCGACGAATGAATGCACGTCGCCGAAGCTTATAAAAAGGAGAAGAAGAAACAAGAGTGCTCGTCGCTGGAAGTCCTACTGGCTTATCGCGCTATGCGCATGGCGTAGACGGGGGGGAGGGAGGGGAGGAGGGGAGTGCCCTCTGGGGAAAATACCGCACAGCTTGGACCCCGCTCTGTCATATGATTGGCCGAACGCGAGAAGAACGAAATACATACAGTAGCAACCGTTTTTCTGTGTGGCACCTCCTGCTGTGGGCGTTTCGAATTCGCGCGCTTTCGCGAGTGCCTGCGACTACCACAGCAGCATCGGCTACTCGCGCGATGGACAGAACATTTGCCACAACCGGCTCCAATCTTCGACAAATTATCAAATAATCAAATGTTCAATTTTACAGCTGAAAATGCTCGCTACACAATAAATGGAACAGAAACGATCGGAACCGAACCCGGAACCGATTCTGGAACCGATACCGGAACCGAACCAGGAACGCGAAACCGATCCTGGAACCGATCTTGAAACCGATCCAGGAATCGAAGGAACCCGGAACCGAAAACTGGGGCAGCAACTGACCGGCATCCTGTCGGCGTCGGCCATCTCCTCCTCTGTCAGAGGCGGCACCAGAGGCTCCGGGGTCCAGTCCTCGATGATCTCTTCGATCTCTCGGCTCGACAAGTTCGGCTTGGACAGGTCCTGCCAACCAATCAAAAAGACGGGACGGTTTCAAATTAACTAATCAGCTGCCGGCCAGGCTTGTTCGCCAAGACATAAATCGTGCAAGTCTACGATACGTCACGAGAGCAGCTCCAAGACGATAAATCGTTCAAGTCTACGATACGTCACGAAAGCAGCTCCAAGACGGTTGCCGGTTTGGAGACCGATACAGGCAAACGGGGAGGTAGCTGGTGAGTGGGCAGGAGGCGAAGGGGTGTGTGTAATCCTTTTCATGCATGGCCGTAGTCGTATGACCATAGACCCTCGCATCCTTATAACGCCAGGACGGAGCACGTCGGGTGTTCACAGACCAGGCAGACATTGCTTGCACCAAGCGCGAATCGCCGTGAGGTATTCGACGAGTCGCATGAAGGGTGGGCTGCTTCCTACAAAGAACCGTAGGGGGGGGGTTGGACAATAGAATAGGTCCGAGACGACCAACCAACCAACGACGACCAACCTTGGGGTTGAGGGTTTTCTTGAAGATCAGGATGTAGACGATGAAGGCGATCAGCGCCGTCTCCACGATCACGTGTCCAGGGTCCTCGTCAACAAGGTTCAGCCACCACTGCAGATACATGCGGGGGGAGTTCCACACATATTGCCCCGCCGACTCCAGGTCGAGCACGCCCATGGCTGCCCCCGCCTCCTTCTCCCCGCCTCCACCGCCGCCCCCGCCGCCGTTCTTGTTGTTCCCACAGCAGGTATGCTGGAGCCGTTTCAAATTTCAAACGCGAGACGCAAGTTGGATGTTGGATGTTGGTCGTATTTCATACCACAGTAGATTTTGGGTGTAAAACGTACTGGTGTTGGGTGTTGGGTGTTGGAGGTTGGGTGCGTATACGTTTTACGTAGGTGTCAGGTGTTGGCCCGTGTTAGGTGTTTTGGTAGGCGTATGTTGGATGTTGCAGATGTTGGTTGTACTTTCATACTATATACAAGGTTCCCCTTCGGGGTGTGGTTGACTTGAAATCCCGGGGATATCGCAAGTTGAAAAGGGGGGGCATCATCTGGTGTCACTAGTTACTCGGAGAGAGAACTGCTGTGTACCTGGTAAATCGCAATCACGATATACCTGGCCTAGCTAACAGCTAGCCAGGCAGGCAGCAGCCCTGTCTGTTCGCGTGTTCTACCAGTCTGCCAGCACCGTCTCGTGCGGAATCCTCGTGGTATTCTCACTCACGCGATGAACCAAACGATGCCACGTTACTGCCATCAAAGCGAACTCGTGAGCCACAGATCATGACCAAAAACGCCAATTATCTCTTTAACACTTCTCACTGAGACAACAAATAGCAGACTATGCTCGAAACGGTTCCTTATCTTTCATAATCTTATCCTTGGTATATGTGACAGGACGAGGTTCGACGACGTGTGTTTGATTTTAAATTTTACGAGGAAAAATTATCTGTCATGGTTGCATCTGGTTGCATGTATCTTCTGGTGAGCACTGCAAATACACACGAACACAAAAACACTCTTAATAGTACTATGGCCAGTCGTGGCTGTCACAAAAGGCCAGAGTATGAAGAGCTGGTGGTGCTGTACTGCTGCTGTTGTTGTGTGCACCTCGGCTGCGCGGTTGCGTTTTAAATCCCGAGGAAGCGTGGTGCCCCTTGCTCAGCATCCAAATAATTGCACCTTTAGACAGTTCTAGATCAGTATGTGTTCGTTCCTATGTCCTACCAGGTACGAGCAGTAGGTCGAAGGTCGACAGGAGAAGACGTGGCGCAGATACGCACACACAGATGCACCGTCTGTGGCCGTCACAAAATAAATAGCTTGATGTGTGACTGCTGTCGTACCGTGGCTGCCAAGTAGCTTGAGCGACGGTGAGATACAGCCATGGCCATGATACAGCAGCAGCAGAGCAAAATGCTGAAATATGGGGGCTTCCATCGTCCTGGGAGGCTCTTGGGTAGGCGGAAACAGAACCGCTCATATAGCTTTTCCCCCGCAACTTTGAGCCCGCGCCACGGAGCCCGGCCAGGGCACTGTCCGTGGCCGTAAAAAAAAATAGCTTGATGTGCGACGGCTGTTGTACCGTCCATGGCTGCCACCACGTAGAGAGCTAGAGAGCTTGAGGGGCGTTGAGATACAGCCATGGCCATGATACAGCAGCAGCCAAAGATGCACTGAGACGGCACTGTTACCCCTTGACAGACAGCCTTGACGGAAAAATCAAAATCCAGGAATGCGGCGCAAGCATCTCCGTTTTTAGAAAAAAAAGCCTGACCATATTATTGAAACTCCGCATTTCCTGTTTTTTTTAATTCATTAGGCCAACTCTTATGGGAAACAAATCCAGGATTTTTCAACACTTTCGAAGGCTTTTTCTCCCGGGGACGTTGAAAAATGTCCCCTGCTCTCTGAACGAGCTATTGCTCAATTTTCGAGAGGAATCTAGTGGTATTGGCCGATTTTTCAGGCTCGAATTTCCAACGGATGGCCAAGTCTGGCCAACTGGACCAGTTTCGATTTTTTTATCAAAACCGGGTAAAAAATACGAAACAGGCGGCCAGTTTCGATTTTTTTATCGAAACTGGGTGAAAAATCGAAACTGGGCCAGGTGGCCATCCATTGGAACTTCGAGCCTGCAAAATCGGCCGATACCACTAGATTCCTCTTGAAAATTGACCTATAGCTCGCTGAGAGAGCAGGGGACATGTTTTAACGTCCCCGGGAGAAAAAGCCTTCGAAAATGTTGAAAAATCCTGTTCTGGATTTGTTTCCCATAAGAGTTGGCCTAACGTACTGTATTTTAATACGTCGTAAATTTATTATTATTTTATCAAATAAAACCAAGTTTTACGACTCTGAAATTATGAATAGTGTATCACTCTGGGCGTAAATATAAGGAACGTTTATTCATAAATATCAACACTAAGCGGTCCTTATATTTTCGCCCAGAGTGGTACGTCGTAGGTCACATCCTGCCTTTCACAAAGAATTTGAGCCTCGGGTCCGAACTATGATAAAATACGAAGTAAGAGTTTGTTAACCACTTTCTAAGTAGAACCGCACCCGCGATCTTGAGAACAAACTATACTATCATCGCGTACAGAGTGCAGGACAACTATTGATAAGAAAACGAGCATTAAGAACGGCAGGCTAAGGACCAGCTTTCCTGCGTTTCTGTTTTAGGTGTCCTGTACTGCTGTACTACTACTGTGCTGTACTCGTTCTGCTGAAGACTGCAGCAGAAGTAGTACTCTGTAGTACGAGCACAATGTATGTTTGCACCAGATGCCGACTACCAACCAGTACCAGGTACCAGGTGCCAGAATCGTACGTACGAGTAGCAGGCTTTTGACATTCTCAACACCCGGTACCAGCTGTAAACGTACGGCGTCGATATATTTGGTACTGTACAGCAGCAGTACTACTCTGTACGAGTATACTCGTATCCTTGTTGTGTTTCCTGACAACAGCAGTCCTCACCCGTCGCAGTATCCCATGTTGGAGCACACCGCACTGTTGTGAGCGTCGTCCGTATCCGCAGCTAGATCCGCCCAGGCCGCTGCAGACGGACAGGCCAGCGACGAGCAGTTCCAGCCCTCGTATCCGCCCCAACACTCGCACTGCCCTTTCGTGTTGCACTCGCCATGGTAGGAGCACTGGTGATGACACTGGCCATCCACAATCACAACCACACTCAGAAGAACCACACCAAGGATGACTACCAGCAGCGCCTTCCGCACACCCCGCATAGTAGTGCCTGCGGAGAGGGTCGCTGGTTTCCCCACGACGTTAACAAAGCAGGGCCACGTTGCATTGCGAGACGAAGCAGGCTTACTTTGCACCTTGTGCAAGTTGTGTATCGTACCAGGTAGTAGGTGTCTTGTCCTGTCGCCCGAGCTGCGACCCAAGACCCAAGCACCAACAAGCAAGACCCAGGGATGAAGTCTACCTGGTAGGCAAAGATGCGGGGAGACAGGTCTTTTAGGACCCGTCAATACCTTTTTTGCCCTTAATATAATAGGTTTAGTACAGTGGGTCAGTCAGTCGAGGAGGTCAAACCGCGGTCTCCTAGGATCTTTGCTTGTCTGACAGGACTGTCAGTTTGAAATGGTTGAATAGATCAAAACGACGGTTTCAGATTTTGTCTGATTGATGTTCCGCTCCGGCCGACGTCGTTTTAGTTGTTGTATTGTGATTGTTGTTGTTGATGTTGTTGTTGGTGCAGGGTGCAAGCAGGGTGCAGGGCCGTGTCCGCAGGCCACACAGCAAAGGGCGTCCGTCGGCCCTCAAAGCGTCGGATGGCGGAGGCGAGGGCCGCACCTCTGAGCAGCGGCGAAGCAGGGCATGCTGGGCGGTCATGAAGATGTTATATGTCGTCAATAAGGTGCGTACTGCTGAAGGGTATCGGTTGTCGGTTGTCGGCGCTTTGACAATGTTTGTAGAGCCGAGAGCACAGCAGCAGTAGCAGTAAAAGGTTATCCGACAACGTATCAGCTACGTATCGGACTTTCGAACGACCTCGAATTCGTATACAGTATCACTGACGCATCTCGGCGATAATTGTCAAAAACACCCGACCGGGGTGCGGCATGGAACCGAGGCGAAGCATTATCGATTCAGTGTAGTCGGGGTTCTGCTCCTACCGACTCCCCTCCCCCGCCAGGCTCTCCTGACGGCATTGCAAAAATAAAGCAGAGCAAGAGAGCAGGGATGCAGAGGGGCAAAAAACGTGAAAAATAAAAATAAAAACACTTTGCCCGATCACGTGATGAAGCGAAAATGTCATGCCTGAGCTCGGTGGTCGTTGACTCTGCTGGACGAAGTACGAAGTACCAGCCAGCACATACCGGACCCTGGACTGCTGTGGAGCATGTATGGGCCATATGAGCACGGGATCTCAAAACAAGCTCCTCGCTCACCATGCTATCAGTGTTTCACAAGGTCTTCCTCGATACCTGCCCGTTGTGGCCCAGATCGATTGCTAACGGCATTGAACTACTGTACTATAGTACGTAGTCGCTTCAACGTTCCCCTCGTACTATTAATACGAGTACAGACAGTACTAATAGTAGTATCGCTTTCCCGTTATATAGAGTTTGTTGCGTACTGCAGTCACCAGGTATGTACGAGCGCGTACGAGTATTCACGTACCTGATACTTTACTCGTACGGGGGCGAAGTGCTTCTTGCGTGCCCACGGGTCCTCGAGCCAGTGCAAGGATTGTTTGGGCGGTGTTTTATTGTGTAAAAAATATTCGCCGGTTTTCGAGGCGCATCATCAAGCTCGCGTATCGACTAAATCTGGTCGACATTAATTTTACTATTATTACGGGGGATCATAGTTAATAGGACCTACTGCAGACACAATAGGACCTACTGTAGACTCCAAAACCTATATATTTCCCTATTTTTGCTAACACTATTTGGTCCATAGTTAATAGGACCTACTGTAGACACAACAGAACCTACCGTAGACGCCAAAACCTTTATGTTTCCTCATTTTTCTAACAATATTTGGTCCTATTTACTATGGCCCCCCGTAATAGTAGAAAAATAGACACACTTGCACACATCGCACAGACCAGACCAGATCATTTCAACCATTCATGATCTGTGTCGTTCAGGGCGCACAGATCCCTGGTCTATTATATGATCTGCATGGCCTAGATCATGTTGCCGGGTGTGAAGCGGTATGACCTGCAGCATGATCTCGCACATGTTTTCTGGGCTCTGGACCTGTATTACGACACGGGTATGCAAACTGCACAACATACCATAACGACAGATAAAGGGTCTATTAATTATAAGTGATGGTCTAGATCGCAATCTGGTCGATATGCGTTTGGTATAAGGATCATTTTGTATTGATATGAATGATTAAACGTTCTTTATATTTTTGCCCAGAGTGATATCAGGTGTTGAGTAACACTACGCAAGCAGACCAAAATATGTACTCGTACTACTGCTGTAGGTACCCATATGTTCTATCAATAGGCACATACCAAAAGGCAGATTTTAGCATTGTGTCTTCTGGTATGTTTTTCCTTTTCAGGTTCGAAAGATACGTGGCAGAGCATGACACCTCCCCGGTTTACGGTATAGCTTTGACTGGGTTATCACGACTGTTCATAACATGTCGACGTACCCCCCCCCCCTCCCCCCCCATCTCCTCCAGTAAAATAATTCATTATTTATAGATACAGCAGGCCAGTGTCAGAGGGAGGGGCTCCGCACAATGGCAGCCGTGGAGCTGAGCGTGTTTGGACTCGCCTCTAAGGTGGACATAACGACCGGGACTCTAGCGCTTACCGGCGTGGTGGGATTCATCGTCGTGTTTGAGATGGGCGCGCATCGCCTCGAGCACCACCTCGCGGGGACGCCATACATGGGCATGCTCGCCAAGATCTACAAAGGTATCACTATCACGCATTGGACAGATCGCGGACCCCCACTTCACGCTCTAGATCATTCGTTTATATCATTCATCTATATCATTCATCAATATCATTCAGGGCAGATATATCCCCTGATCGGTAGGATCTAGCTCATGTTGCCAGGTGGAAGCCGCATAGTCTGCTTGATCTGCTGTAGCACATGTTGCCTGGGTTGGATATGTACTATTCTCCTGCACAGCATCTCATCATCGCAGATTAAGAATACAGATGATCTAGATCATTATCTGTTCGATGCGCGAATGGTATGTATGATATGTGGTACTTATGGATGGGAGCTTTTCCCATTTACAGTTGATCTGCGACCGATCATCGATTGTCGCCCTGTGCGCCCTTGGACCCACTACGTACGCATTGCAGACTATTGTGGCAGCGTCACATCTTACTTAAACGCGCGTACCTTCTTGCCTTTGGCTTTCGTTGGTTTGGTCCTATACTGCAGGGTGTGTTAATGGCATATTATTTATATAACCTTCGGCTGTCGCAGCGTTTCACTTGATCCAGTTGGCCACATTTCGTCCCCCCCACAGCATGTATGTTGCTATGATAAGCAGTGGTACACCTCACTTCGTCGCCTGGTTCGCCTGGTAGAGAGAGAGAGAGAGAGAGAGCCCACCGAACCCCGAAAACACACATATGGCCGTTGTCGTGCATACATGAAGGAAGAAGAGAGTTGCGTATATTCGAGTACGACACCTGCTTCTTACTTACGCGTACCTCGTATTTGTAGTGTGCACTCTATCTTCACATGAAACCGTTAGCTTCTATCCAACGACATACAAGCAGTGCACCCAGTGCACGCTTTCTGGCTCTTCATCCCAGAGAGATACGAAACCCGCGGTCACAGGCTGAGACGTGTTCCGGCAGGAGGTGCGGACTTCTGAGGCCAAACCTTTATCACGTCTGACTGAAAATCTACCCAATACGTATTATGCGTACGTACTGGTATAATCTTTGGATTCCGTGTGTTGTTTTCAATATTCTTAGCCCATACGGTAGGGTTTTGTATCGGGGGCTGTCTTGTAATGCATCTCAAACTCGGTTGTTGGGTGGGTGGGAGGTATCGTGCTCCTCAAAGGGTGGAGCTTCATAATTTGTTTTAGGCGTTACCTCTGCCGTTGTAACGAGGAGGACAAGACAATCAAAACTCAATCAAGGTTGTTGTTGTGGCTGCTCTCACATTAACTCATCGCCAACGATCAAGCCCGTGGTCACAGGACAGGCTCCGATAAAACTCTGGAGTGGAAGCATACCAACAAGGGAAAACATAAATTCCTAAGAGTTTACTTTTTGGTAATCTGTCTGGGAGGTTTTATCAGGGAGGTAAAAAAAAAGCGGAATTTAATTCTGAGCGCACTTTTTGATGCCACTTTCGTAAAGGATTTAAGTATGGGACTTTGAGCGCACTTTTTTTATCCACTTTCGTATAGGATTTTAGTATGGGATTTTGTCCCACTTTTTTTAGGACACTTTCCACTCTATTGTCAAGAATCCACTCTATTATCAAGTAATAATCTCTCCCCCTCACACAAGAAGACGCACACAGCACGCACACCTGCCGTCATGCGACGATTGACCTTCGATCTCAAACTTCGATCTCGACATAGAATCAACCCACGGTCAACCCGCTTCGTACCGGGCAAGGCCAGTGAATATTCATGACGGCCTCGAAGGTACCATTGGGATCCGTGGTCTAGGGGGCGAGAGGTTGCCCGCGGTGTCATACGGTCTTCGTC
>JAYJME010002247.1:0-14127 GCA_036873775.1 Costaria costata
ACAATCAACCACAGGGTGGTGCGTAGAGCGAAATCAAAGGCTCAAAAGCTTAACAATGCAAAACACTGGATTTCGAGGATGAAAAATAAACGACTTGAAGGTTCCCCGCCTACCCTAACACCAGTCCGCAATGGTTGGCACTTCTCAGGTTCGGTGGTTGGCACCACTCCTCAAGTCAGGAGCCTCAGGCAGCTTGGGTGTTTTCCCCTCGCTCTTTCTCCTACTCTCTTACACCGGTTCCTATTTTACGGGGGAACATAGTTAACAGGACCTACTTTAGACTCAATAGGACCTACTGCATACGCCAAAACCTACATATTTTCCTATTATTGCTAACAGTAGTTTGTCCATAGTTAGTAGGACATACTGTAGACACAATAGAACCTACTGCAGAGCACAGGAATGTACCCTATACCGGTTTCTAGTGTGTTCCTTCAAAACGTTTGACCAATCCACAGTAGATTTAATCAGAATTGGTTGTATATCGTAGCCCCCAACAACGCAGTCAAGAAAAATTGACTCTCAGGATACCCCAAACCAACATGATCCTCCACATATAGACCAATGGTATACTTCTCAATCATACCAATACTTGAATCCACACCTGCATATAAGCATAATGGGGGTGTCTGTTTTTGAAGGCCATACCCCCCACATAACGGCGTTGGGAGTAACCAACTTGTGTTTCTAGGCGCACGAAATAACAGGCGGGCCGCTGTCCACCAAATGGCTCCCATATTGCAGTCTTTGGTAGCAGAAGAAGGTGCCCCGGAAGGCCTTTCCACGATCTATGCCGCTACCCGAGCGCAAATGCCTGCAGACTAGGTTGCTTCTAGAAAGGCAACCGAACACGTGCCGAATGCCTCAACCACCACCGCCACAATCAATCCGCAATTTACCGCCACTAAGAGACTTGCAAGTACGTGCCGGCTGGAATCCTCGTCGTTTGTACTGTCCACCTTTTGTAACATCGCGATGTACAGGCTCAGGATCACCACTGCGTGGGTGGTTCGGGCCAGCCATGTATGCCAACGGTGAGCGTAGGGGTCCAGTACCATGAACACAGCGGCCGTAGCAAGCGCCAGCAAGAAACTCGTGGCCACCTGTCCAGCCGTATTAGGGAAAATAAAAACCACAACACCAGAAAGCAACACACGGCGCAAACACTCCACGATCTCGTAATAGTACACCTCCGGCCTGTACGGAGCCCACAACTCTTCAGAGATTTCAAGCACTGTAGTATCCGCACCCCTACTTACCCCGGCTTTCAAAGCAGCCCGGCCTCGAACAAGAACAAACGCATAGCAAAACGGAATGCCGACAGGAAAGACAACAACTAGTACCCCCGCGTACACTCTGAACACGTTGTGGGTAACAGTGTAGCACTCCAGACTGTGATCGGCTCGCAGGTAGGATCTTCCGTTGTCGAGATCGTCGCAAGCGAATGTCTGAAAAATTGACGAGGATACGGTGGCGTATACCATAAACGACACCCACAAGAGCACGGTCGCGTGGCGCCGATCGATCCTGGCGCGGACAGTTTGGTTGCCTTGGGGACATCTGCGGCACATGATTCTGTAAGAAATCAGCACCAGAACCGTAACCAGGAAGGTCCCCATGGTCGACAGAAGGAGGCCGTAGTAGAAGTTGCTCGATATCACGCACCCCGTAGACAATACCCAACCGAGGTTGAGGTTGAACACGTCGACATACGTCAGGAATGTCTCGTACACTGTAGGGTATGATATGCTCATCACAGTAGCGAACTGATCAAAACCGAAAACGAGAAGACCGCGGGGAACAACAAATAAGTGCACACAGTGTTACGTGGCGTGGACAGGACGGAAGCCAATCCAAAACAGCCATTCATGTGATTAAACGGCATGGACAGCAAGCAATAATAGGCAACCTTTGACGATGTGCGGAACGGTTCCTGGCAATTTACGACACATCAGACGTTTTTTAGATATGCAGTACGCTGAACTACTCTGCAAATCCTGCAAGGCCGCGCAAAGTTTCCACTTATCCATCAAACCTCGCGTCAGGGTGGTGAGCCTCGGTTAAGTGAAAGCGACGAAAACGATGTTACGACGAATTTAGCCAGACAGATCGTCCAATGGGACAAGTACACACAGATAGATAGATGAGGGTGTTAGGGCCGAGAAAGTTGGTGCGGGTTAGAGATTTAGCCGCCCATCGACCTGGTAAAAGTTAGGGTTTAGATCATTGCGTTTGTATGATTGGGAGGGTCGTGGACGAACGCTCGCAGTATACCAAAGGACATCAGTAGGCAATGTTCACATACACGGCGCATTGTTGTTTACTTATTGGGTCACGCCGGGAGGAATTCACGCGAAAATCGTTTCGGGTTAACATTCTCCCACCGCAGACGTTTGACGGGGTTGACGGGTGATGTACTTGTGTTGTGTCCTGTGAAGTAGTTGCTTGGACATGCCCGGTCTAGTGTGCTGGCCTGGACCGATTTACTGTGTATGCGGATGTTTCTCCTAGGTCAATCAAATGAATACCTTCTACAGAAGACGAAAGTATCTAAATGCTGGAAATACCCAATTGCACGAAAGGTATTACGGGGAAGAGCAGACACTCTTCAACAAGATATTTGCAGTATCTACGGCCTATTGTACGAATGGTCTGTCTTAATTGATCCATATTCGAACCGGACCCTGTACGGTCAACCAGTGTTGGTTAGAGTGGTGGGACTACAGTAGTAGGCATACCTGAGTGACGATTTGCCACGACACGATAACGATTTTCAGAGCTTGAGCCGCCCTCGCGTATCTGAGCCGCGAAGCATCTCTACCAAAACACCCGCAAGAGGGGCCCGTTGCTGCTGTGGTTCGTGCGGTGGCAGACCCCAAGAACTTGGCGATAACGGCTATTGCGGCAGCAACGGCTATTAGAAGAATAGTCGCAATTGCTATCGTCGCACTCCGGCGAGTCCTGCTGCACTCGACGCAGGTATAGCCCCATCCAGCAGCATTCCCTTCCGTGCATACGGCACAAACTGGCAACAGTACGAGACAGACCCCAGCCGACGGAACGAAGCAGCAGTGAACAAGGTGTATCTTCGTATATTTGCAAAGGGACAAAGGAAATCCAAGCATGTCAGAGGATGGAACGTCCGCGTGATTGGCGTGTGCAGTTAGCCGCGGATTTAGCTACGTAAGGAGCATGACCTACGGTATGGCGCACCATACCGTATGTATGTAGTTGCTGCTTGGGTCTGGCGTAAACGTGGCGGCTAAGACGACACGTGAACCCATCGGATCCTCCATCGAGCGACCATTTGGGTTTGGTGTACTCATAAGCTCGGCAAGTGTCTCAATGCGTTTGGCGAACCGTTCACCTTGTACCACTTGGCTTGATTTAACGGCGCAACCCAGTTTCGACCGTTCACCGGCGTTTTTCAGTGTTTCTGATATTCAATATTTTTACAGTACACAACCGATCATGGCCAGGAAAACTGAGGACGGTTGTCAAATGCTGACGTGACCATCGAATATTCGTATCAGAATGATAAAAACGGCCGGGACTCTTCGGCTACCAGTAGGCAAGTTCAACACCATAAAAACCCTTTTCCCCGATCGAAACGCCTTGGTGGCGATATGGGCGCATGTCGAATTATATGTGTATCGGAAGCTTTACGCGAATAAACCCAATTTCGACCCCTCGAACACGTTGAATATTGGGACCAACTTTCCCTTCTCAAACAAACATAAAATGGAACGTCCCCCCCCCCCCCTGTGTCAACACCCCATTCTAGACCAAGGCTACGGTATTCTATGAATATACCCCAATTTTAACAACTGTGCTTAGACCACTAACGACACATCTGGCTGTGTGTCTCACCCAAGAACGGACTTGAAGAAATCTATCAGCGTAGCCTAATAATGAGGAATCTCATGAATAAGCATATTGCGAAACCGAAAACCTCAAAACAGATAAGGTGGCAACGAAATAGGGTAGCCATTCGCGCGAGTGGCCCCGAGTTACTGGAAAACATATGCCCTAACGGTGACCTCCCTATCGTGGCCTTGGGCACAACCATCTTCAACGGCCCAAAACCTCCAAAACACCAATCGTGTTTTGCTCCTTTTGCCCCTTCGGACAGGACGAGGGTTTGGTTCTGTCTGGTCTAGGGGTTGGGGTAATGCTGACGCGTACTTGGAAGTGATCATATTTATGGTTGCTTTCGCTCTCACGTTTGGCACACGTAATATATATGATATCCACATATAAGCGCAGATCGGGGGGAGCATAGTCTTCTGAACATAGCGGCATGCGCCTACATTCGGCGCCGGGAGGTTGCAAACTATGGACCCCCGCCTATATCGCCTGCATGGCCCTGTTCAGGAGTAGTGACAGGGCAGAGTTTGGTAGAGGGGCTACGTGGATATGAACAATTCAGATCTAGCGCAAGTTCTCAGACAGAAGCACATAGTATAGAATGCCACACACTTACAGGGGCCCTTGTACCCAGATGCGCACAGTCCTCGCTCTCCTCCGACGCACGCTGTTTCCTCGTAGCACTCAAGGATCACCCTACTGCGCTCAGAGCTTCTCCAGTATCCCGCCTCGACGTGCAGAGACTCCAGCGTCCCATCTGAAGCAGGACTGGTGGTGTGCTCAAGAACAGGCTCGCAAAGTTTAACTCTGCCAGCTTGGGACATGGAGCAGTTGCTACCTTCTTCTGGACAGGAATCGCAAGCTACTTCGAACGCAGAGCCCTGTGCACACCCATTGTTGTTATTGAAAAAGCAGAGGGAGAGACGGACGCGGGTTCTATCGATGCGACTACTGGACCAACCCTCAGGTACAGTAGCTGTGGCAGATTGGGCTCGTAGCGCATAAACGACCACTCTCGGTTTGAGATAGCTGTTCAAAATGCAAATAGGTATGCTGTGTCTGGAACTGCACGAAATCGGCTAGGCAGTAGTGTATACGGCCGACGTGAGGTGGGGCAAAGGGTGTGCTTAAAGACTATATAGAGGGTCGTCGACATATGCGTATCCACTAATACGTTGAGGACGTTTGCGGCCGGGAGCGCTACCGAGCTGAGCACGCACACAGCGCGGGGGTGGTTTATCCCGGACCAGGTCCCTTGTTTCGGGACAGAAGGCCTCAACAAATCTGAAGGGCTAGAGTTGACCCTTGCTACGATAGGGGTATGCACCAGTGAAACGTTTTGGCCGCTTTTTGTTTCTCACTGACGGTGCTCCTTAACCAACAAAACTCCCCAAGATCATTTTTCGTTTGGAATATGCTTGGTCGGATGCCTAGGTCATGCGTGTTTTTCATCGGGTAGCCTGTTCAGGTTTTCTCAAAGAAGGCGTATTATGAAAGGGGAGAGAGATTCTGACGTGGTGAGGAGACCCACTAAAACGATGGAACAACGCCCTACCGTACTGTTAGTACTAATATCAATAGTAGCATGCATAACTTTCCGATGAGTGGTTAACGCACATACGAATAATGTACATCAAGTTTCCAAGACATGAATTCCAAACCAGATTTACCCTCGGACTTACAGACCAACTCGCAAGGCCCGTTGCGACTTGCTCCTGGACAAATGGATATTGGTGTTTGCCGTTGGTCAACTTAGCCATTCTGGGCTGCTGTCAACGTCTAGAAAAGAAGAACGATATTCTAACTTACGTGTACCTTCTATGCTGGGGACAGCGGTAAGAAGGCCAGGACGAGCCAGGGCAGCAAGAGCGAGCCTGCTGGGGGTAATCCTCTACCCGTGGACGTTATACCCGTCAACAAACCCCACGACGCTTAACGCCACATACTGTTTGTAGGAGGGAGGACCATGCCTACCGATGGGCAGTGCCGACAGCGGAAGACCTGGCTAGACTCTATCTGCCGACGGCACGACCACCTTAGTACGACAGTTCCAAATGACAAGAACTCGTGGAGATACTCACGCAGTTGGGGGGGGCATTGCAAGCCCCACGTTAGATGGTGTGATAAGCGAGGAAGCCATCACAGACCCAACCTCGGTTTGGTATGTAACCGATGAGAAACTCGATAATTTAACCTGGTGGCCCGTGGATTTCCTTTCTGTCTTCCTCTTGATGGGAATAGGCGTCATTTCGCACAGTTGTGGGCTACCTCGGCGACGCGGCCAGTGGTCCCCACTTTGTTTTTATTTAGCCTCGTACTCACATTGTTCCAGTCCAGAAAGTCATCACTGCCGCAGAGAAGGCCGTTGTCGCAGGAATCGGTCGACGAAAGCAATACTGACACGGCGTTGTAGATTGCGGGCCCGAGTAGGGCTTCATTGTCCACCAGGACGCAACTGTTAAAATATGCCATGCCCGACACCAAGACGGCGCCACCTGCACGATCTGCGACAGAAAACAAACAGGACAATGCAATATATGTGGGTACGGCGTGGTCATTCCACTGGTGCACAGCCCGGCGTGGTACGCGTTTAGCCATCCGGATTCTCTTGTACACCACCCCAGACTATTCAGTGCTTCTGATTGAAAGGTGAATGCAGGCTTGATTTCGTGTAAGGAATCCTATCAGCAGTAAGTGGCAGCGGTGATGGACCTGGTATATGTTTGTAGTGACCGTTTAAACACCCCTTATCTCAACCCATAAACGACTTGTATGTATGTATCTCATTTCACAGCCGTTACATATTTAACGCGTTTCAATACACCACTGCTGCATGTGCCGAGATATCATACCTGCGGTGCTGAAGATCATTAGCTGAGAAGCTCTGTACCTCTCCAAATCACCGAATTGGTACTACGTTGCTTCGAGAAATAATGTACACGAAACCGGATAAACAATGTAATCAGACATCGACGTTGTAGCCATTATCGAACATCGCTGGGAAACACAAATTGCTTAAATTTAGGGCTGCGTACTGGCTGACTCAGTCAGTAGCGATTATACTGTAAAAAAAATCAGTATACTGGATTGCAGCAGTATACTGGCCGAGTAACGTTCCCCTCTCCTCCCGAAACGCATTTGGAGGAATTTCGTACTAGTATATGGCGTGTTTCTTGGACGTGCGTAAGATAAAAACTACTGGCGAATATACTGGCCGGATCAATCAGTAGATTTCTACTGCCAGTAGATTACTACTGCCAGTACATACTGTGCCAGTGCCCAGCCCTATTAAATTGGGTCCTCGTTTCAGCAACACTGGCAGCCAGCGCGAGTCTGCTAAGTCCGCACGTACCGTACTTTGGTACCTGGTATTCATAAAAATATGAAATCGTGATGGTCTATCAAAACCTGGCGTATCTAGCACCCGAAACATTCACCTGAAATTATAAAGCTGGATTAACGACGCTGTTTGGAGTTTTCAAAGACATGCGTAACGAAAATGTCTGCTACATCAGGAGGCGTCCCGACATCTCACCCGCTCGATTTCGGTGCAGCTTCGAGGAAAAGAAAGAGACGAATCCCCCGGAGACGAAAACAGCCCCACCCGAGTCCTTCGCCTTGTTGTCGTCGAAAACGCAATTCGAGAACGTTGCAGAAAGTTGTATTGCTTCCGCCGTAAGGTGCGTTAATGCCAACGTTCCCTGGGGAAAGCCATCCGCGTCGACAGTAGCCAATGTCCCTGCCGATAGAGTGGACACGGCTCCGCCTGTCTCCATCGCCGTGTTACCGACAAAGTATGCACCCGAAATGTGCGCCGAGTTGGGCGAGTCGAGGTGAAGAGCCCCTCCAGACGAGGACGCCGTATTTCCCGCCATAGTCATGTCCCCTCCAGCGACAGTCACATCCGACCCCCCCGACACCGACATGCATCCACCAAGTTGCGCGCTGTTGTTTTCACACCTTGAGTAGCCCTCCATGAGTACGCTGCTCCCACCAACTGAAGCGATTCCGCCTCCTACAGCGGCACTTGTGTTGTTGTAAAACGTGGTAGTGCTGCCGGGCAAGCAATGCAATTTCGCGTCCCAAAGAACCAGCCCTCCACCGTAGTCCGCCTGGTTGCCCTCGAATGCGCATACTCCGGTTATTGCTACGTAAGAACCCGCCGATATCCACATCGCCGCGCCTTGGAAGCCATTGTTGTTGAGAAACCTAACGCTGCCCGATACGTAGAGCGTGCAGTTGTCGAACACCCTCATCGCCGCTCCGTATTCTGCGGTATTTGACTCCATCAACACGGCACCCGTGATTACGACTTCAGATTGGCCTTCTTGATAAATGGCACCGCCAGCATCACCGGCAACGTTTTTTGTAAAGTACGACTGGCCCCCAACAACCAATCTGGCTCTGTACATCAAGACGGCCCCTCCGAAATTTGCTGAGTTTAGGTCGAACGTCGCCGTGCCTGCTAGGTACACTGCCGTATCAAACGTGGCCACAACGGCACCGCCAAAGTTTACAGCGGTGTTGTTCATAAAGACAACGTCATGAACCGTTACCACGCTCGATATCGCGGCGGCTAAAGCACCGCCATCAACGACAGCAGAATTTCCGACGAACGTCGTATTTTGGGCTTCAAATGCTGAAGAATAGATGAATACACCACCTCCAATACAACCTATGTTTCCCGAAAACAATGCACAAAACCTTGAGAGGCCCTCTGACGGCGCACCATCATCACCAAGAACCTTCGCGCACTGGAAACCATAATTATCATTAGCTGTCACGCTCGAATTGAACGCGCCGATTGCCCCTCCAACGGTAGCACGGTTGCCGGCGAACGTTGTGCCAACGGTACCAAGGGTTGAAGTCAGGAGGTAGATGCTGCCCCCAACGGAACGATTTCCCGAGGAACAACTCTCCTCGGAAACCGCACCATCTTCCCATATCGCGACATTATATTCGAAACGAGAACTGGTCACTGTCACGTTGGAGCCTACCGCGGTGATAGCGCCGCCGTTGAATGTAGCAGCGTTCGCGGTGAACGCCGTGTTATCGACCTCCAAAATTGTGTCGTACAGATATACGGCCCCACCGTGTCCTGCCGAGTTGCGGAAGAATACGCAGCTACCCAGCGTAACAATTGAGGCTATCGCTGAAACGGCTCCTCCCATGTCTGCTGCACCGTCGACTAGCGTAAGCCGCGAAAGATGTAGCTCTCCTCCAACGACCTCAAACAAAGATGTCTGATTTGCGCCATCGATATAAGAAGATCCATCGGAGGCACCCGTGATCGTCAAGGTGGTGCTGTCTACCACCGTGATCGTGACTTCAACCGTCACGAATCCGTCCCACCCTACGTCGAAGTACCCTCCGGAACAGTTCACGGCCTCCGCCAATTGGCTGGCCCCAGCTGTACCGTCTACCCTTGATGGCACCTCCACTCTCGACAGGGAGCATGGAATGGCCGCGGACCGCCATATGGCGAGGAACAAGGTCCCCGTACGTGATGGTAAGTAGGGTGCTTTCATCCTGGTCCACCTCGGCGACGGTGGTCTGTGCGTCCAGGATAAAACGTGAGGCGCATGCAAACGGATACAGACGGGTCCCAAAGAAGAAATTGCATGAATAAGCTCGTTGAAACGCGGAGAAAGTAGAGCTGATATTGAATTCAGTGGGAAGAGCATGCGGCGTTACTCAACGGGTCTGATAATGCTTCCGACCGTATAGGGTGGACCTGTACGACCCGCCTGGGTGTGCAATTACGGCAGACGCTGCGGACGCCAAAAGCCGAGGTAGTCTAGAATCTTACTCTCGATTACGTCGCGGGAAGCCGGAGCAAGGCTTGCTCGAATAAGCTGCGGCAGGCCCACCACTCGTTATTCCTTCAATGCCTTGAACAGCGAAAACCAGGCGCAACGACTGCACCCTAATACTGTCATGAGAGCCTCCGACAGTATCGAGATGGCGGTGCGTAAATGTTGGATTATGTTGGAGGGAATCGTCGCACATAAGGGTGGAACCCTAGCCCAACAACGTGACGTTTGGGAGAAGGCCGTGAGCAACGGCCAAACCGGAGGACAGGGAAATAACTCGACGGGAGGCCCAAATAAGTATCTACAGCAGGGTTTTGGTTTCGCGTTTGAAGAACGCCGAGAAGCAGATGGTGCAGATGGCACCAAGTAGTCGAGGACGCGAGCGGAACGCTTCGGAAAGGGGGGCAGCGGGCGTGAGACACACGAAGCAGGTTGAACGCACGACGCCGGTAGTTGGAGGGGGAGGGGCGGGCGTTCTGCTCGATATATCGACATCAGGCTCCGGCGGTCGTCGTCGCGATGTGTGTCTTGCCTGGCAGTAACCTTTAAGTCTAGCGAACGGCGGCTCGGACTTCCTCTTACCGTCTACCTCTTCAATGTGCCTTGCTTTGCTGGCGCTCACACAGTCAATCATCGTTCGTTTCTGTATTGACCTTTCTTGTCGGTGATTTTCTATTTTTCTTCTCGCGTAGCACTCTCGGTGATGGTCTCCCGACCTTGGTCATTAACTACGTTATAGCGCAGGCACAGCGGTTCTTCCAAATATATTGTAAATACGGCAACTCTGATTTGTTCTTGTTCGTTCAGACCCATAACGACCAGTTTCATAACTACAACAACACACACTAACTAACGTTTTAAGGTTGGGCTATTCACTCTAATTGACGTAATAATATGGAGAACAGATGAAAATGAAAATTTTAATAATTCGAAGAACACGAGATAAATACCGAGACAACGTAATACGAAAACCCTAACTAGGGAAACGACTGCACGAAAGAGCTAGGATCCAAGGAGAGAAAACCAAAGGGAGGGGGGGGGGGGTAGAGACGAAGAACCACATATCAAACATAACGCCTGTGTTCTCAAAACACATGTATATCTACGTGGGGTCTAACTGAACGCATGTCTGGACTACACAAACGCTGCTTTGTTCAACACAAATTGCGCTTCCTTCGAGGAAAACAATATACGGTATACTGGTATAAAAGCTTGAGGGATCAAAGCAAACAGTGTATCCATTTTCGCCTTACTATTAGAGTGACTCTAACCAGATGGAAAAAAAGGGCCCGAAGGAGCCCCCCTGACTGTAGCAGCAGTGGATACTACTAACTGTAACTGGTACTACTACTGAGCTCTTCTCAGTTTTAAGAAGATCGATGTCCCACCTAAAACACCCTTGCGACTTACAGGCACACCGAACAACTATCGTAACCTACGGTATTCTAAAACAAAAACAGCATCGTTGAAACTTGCAACGATATCGTGTACTTCTTCTAAGTTAAGGAGCTCTTCTGGAGAGTCAGAAAGTTTTGCCAAAACGTGACACCTCTATCATCGTAGAATACGTCCTGGCCGGAGTTTGATTATTATCGAGGATGGATCGTTGGGTACGGTAACATCTAGCGTGTGATGAGTGCTAGGTAGCAGCTAGCGTGTGATGAGTGCTAGGATAGGGGTCACAGGTTTGGGTCGCTTTGATTCTGGCTGGCGGGGCTACCCGAGATCGTTCTATATTTTTAATTGTTTTCGTCGTATACCTAAGCCCGTTTAGTTTTCTCAAAGCCAAAGTTTGGTTAAAGAAAAGGCAGAAAAAGCTCCTAAAATGATAAGCTTCGGAGAAAAACATGGAACAACACCCCTACAGAACCATACTAATAGTAGCATACTAATAGTACTATACTAATAGTAGCATACACTCAATTCGACGCGACTAAGCCAGGGAATAAAATGCTGAACTCTTTTCGCGATAAACATGGAAGGCCCATTCCGTTGTAGGGACGGGAGAGAAGAGCTCGCTTTGTGACCCGGATCTGAGATACTACCAAGGGAGCTGGAATAAAAGGACCAAGACAATAAGTAGGATGAAAAACCCCCAACAAAAGCAAATGTCTGCGCTGTACCACGGACTGCTGCGTACATTATCCCCGCGACTGGCGGCGAGTGCAAAAACTCGTCGACGTTGGTCAATGAGTGGGTGGAAGCAAGACAGAGTGATTCACCCGGGTGGAGCCTCTCTCAAGAGGCGTACGTGGTAACGAATACGCGATCACGATGGGCCTACCACGCTATCACAGTGATTTGTGCCCAACAACTCTATCATAGATGCACGCCCAAGTACACCCGAAGTATCGGCGCAGTCCCCCAGGACCATCCACCCTGCTGACCGCTGCTTGTTGTCTAGGGGACAAGCAGTGAGGTTAAGAATGGCTGATACTGTACGAGATGTCGCCGAAAATATCTGTGGATTATAACTTGAGGAGCTCTGCTACCTCGCGCAAAAACCCACATCGTGAAACATTGGAAGCCGAACCTGGGGCCCAAATCCCACGGCCGAGGTATGTCTGACTAAACGTATATATTAGTAAAAGTACTTATATATAGTGGGTACGTACGTCCTCTGTTGAAGAACGCCAGTGTCATAGGAAATGTTTTGGTCACAGCGTTATATAAGGCTAGCTATAAAGGTGCCTGGGTTAGGGTTAGGGCTATCTAGAAGGCTAACTATAAGGCTATCTAGAAGGCTAACTATAACAATCTATAATAGGCCTATCGTAGTTTGCATCATCAGCGTCGTTACCAGCAGCAGCATGGTCCCCGTCTTCCTGCCGCCATACATACTATTAGGCCTGCTCCTAAGAAAATCGTCACAACGGCTTTTGTCATCTTCGCTTATAACTTCTACCGACCATATACTTCCTAGGGGGAGTTACGTATTATGTTTTTGTCGATAAATGTTTGGCGCCTAATTTCCTGAGCGTTCCTCGGGAAAAATCCCGCCGATCGTGGAATCGCGGGGAATCAACCATAACAGAGTTACACAAATGAGCAACAAACAATAGCAAAATAACCATAAGAAATAAGCCAAATCCTGTGGTAAACCTCTAGTGGCCATACCGCGCCTCCTACTTCGTTAAAAAACAAACACCGCCATTCGAGTCGCCGTGATTTATTCTTCCTTATTATGCTTTGCCGTTGTTTATTCCCCATTCGTAACTCTGTTATGGTTGATTCACCGTGATTCCACGATGGGGGGGGACTGATCCCGAGGAATGCCCTGTAGAATTCAAATTTCCTCACTTGCCTGATTTGTTGTCCTAAACAAACACTGCTTTGTTAACCGCTTTAGAACTGCATCCTCGTTTTTGAGGACAAACACCTTGACTGAGAGTGTGGGGTCGTTTTTAAAGTAAGTGTAGTAAAATGCCTGGTATTTTGGTTCCTGTTAATTTTTCTGGTACTTCAGGGAATTGGTTCCTGTTTCCCGTTGTTTTTCTGTTTTTCCTGATTCTCCTCGAAAAAAGAGGAGGATAAATAGGAAAACATACTTCGACAATAATAGTGGCCAGGTGTCGACGTAGAGTATATACCCCACGCTGCTGTTGATTGCAGGCATGCCAATACCTACGGTAGATAAGTGTTTTCCCCGTCCTAGTCATCAGCGAGGTGTAACTTTTCCTGATGTTTGTGTTTATCCTCGATACAGGAGTACAGTACGCGACAGATGTTAAGAATCTCTTATTTTAGGCCAAACTGGGATTCTTATGTAAAACTGGGTGTGCTCCACACTAATTTCAGTACAAAGAGGTCAAATGCTTATTTCCCCCCCAAAATTTCAGCCTCAAATTCTTAATGATCAGATTCTTAACATCTGTCGCGCACTGTATGCCGACTAATATTACACCGTCCAGGACGGCGGGAATCCAAGCGACGAACGTAACGCTGAAACGCATAGACGACAGCACATCTCGTTGACCACAGAGTCCACGCATTGGCGGATAGAAGCATCGCTTCCGAACAAGGCATGCTACAGTAGTTACTAGTATCAGATACTCAGGTTTCGATCCGACCTTCCAATGTACGGTCGATATCCCAGCCAAGACAAAAGTACTGGTATAGTATAGTGTGCTATTGTACGATATTATATTCGGCAGTTCCTCGTAAGGCAGCCCCGATTTTCAGGAATAAGTATGTTGGGAGCAAAAGTGCCGTAAGGCTGCCCTAACACTCTAACTCCTATCGTAGCCCTAACCATGATATTGTTCCAATAGCTATAACATGATATTGACAATTATGTTCCCCGTCCGCGCTTATCGTGAGGCGAATTTTGTCCTGCTGGCTTTAACCTATCCTCGCTCTGACAAATAATTTTATTATAAAAGAAAAAAAACGTCAGCTGTGAGATCGAGGATTTCGTCGAATCTCAACTTTGCAAGCTGCGTGGGAT
>JAYJME010002248.1:0-14124 GCA_036873775.1 Costaria costata
CCCCCCCCCCCCCCCCCCCGGGCGCAGGGTCTTGTTTTTGTTTTGTTTGGTGTGTGTTGATGCGTACAAATCGAATGTATCGCTGAGCGCAGCATGCGGGCGGTTTTTGCCGTGGTTCTTGCCGTGGTTCTTGCCGAGGTGGCACCCGTCGATGGGTTTGGGTTACGATTGAGACCATGCAGTTGCGTTGGTGTTGTGCGTCCGCTCTTGTAGGTACGGGAGGACCGAGCATCTGCTTGGCCCCTCTTGTACGTGATATGGCAGGCCGAGACACCCGGCCTCTCAAAGGCAGCTAGCTGTGTGATGTGTGTGTGGCGTTGCAGTGTAGTTCGAAACGCGGCCGATGCCTTATGCCTGATGATCACCGATGCGCTAAAACAGCCCACAGGACTGAGCGACTGAGTGACTGCTTTCGACCGCCCGGGATGGGATGGAGCGACAGCAGGACCTACGCCATGATGATGAAGTCGGCGAAGTCAAGGCGTTGCGACCACGCCAAGCCTACCAACCGACCACGCCAAACCTACCGACGAACGGCCCAACGGTACGCACGGTTGAGCGCGGCTTGCTTGGCGCTGTCTCGGTGTCGTCTGGCTGACCCGGGTGCGGTGTGGTTAGGGACGTTTGGCTGTCAATCTAAAGCCCGAGCGAAAAAATCGAGCGGTTTATAATCGGACGTGTCTTATGTTCCAAAGATTCATAAGAGAAAGAAAGAGAGAGTGGGAGGCGCTGGCGTACTGGCACTGTCTTTGTTTTCTTTTTCGAGAAACGACTTCTTTTTATCTCCACAATTTTCCATTTTTTTTTGTACCGATGTAGCCTGGGTGGGTTAAGCTCGCCTGTATGTACAATAGCCGTGCACGATTGGCGGGTTCGAGCGATTCCCTCCCTCCCCCCGCTGAGGTCGCAGGCCATGTGACGCAATGCTCTCTGCTGTTTTCCATGCAAGGCTTACGAGAGGGCAAGTCCCCGTGTGTGCTACCACTACCCGCAGGAGCTTTCTCGCTTGGGGGTGGAGCGAGTACCAGCTGGCGCCGGTGGGGGCAGACAGGCCGGCAGGCAGACATGCAGGTGGCAGTGGCCAGCAACCGCTGATGATGATGCGGATGCCGATGCCGATGCCCGTGCCGCTAACGGTGAAGTCGTCGATCCATCCATGATTTGTGTGTGTGTCCGGACGATGCACCACCGCTATGATTTTCGTGTGGCGGCTTTTAATTTGCTAAAGAAATGGGCACGCTTGGCGTGTGGATGTGTGTATTTTTTTTTGGTGGTGGTTGACTGTTTGCTTTTGCTACAATATAATAGGCGTTTCGTTGCGCTTGCAGGACGAAAAGGCACAAGCAGCGCCGCTTGCGTTTCTTGGCGCATTTTTTTTCTCTTTTTTTTTTCTTTTTTTTCTGCCTTGCCTTTTCTCTGCCATCCCTCGCTGTGCTCTTTCGCCTGTTGGTTCAACCAGGGAGACACCAGTGAGAAACGACAAAACGGGTCACAACATGAAGATGCACAAAGAACGACAAGTGGCACAGAGGCCAGCAATCCAACCCAAAGCGGCACGAACGGGGGTATGTACTGGATGTGTGGAGGCGGGTGGGCAGAATGGGCACCACTATGAAAGGGCGCGATGCTTTCATGCTACTGTATTGTGGCACTAGTTGTGGAGCTCTTTATTTACTTGTTGAGTATGCTCGGCTCATGTCGCAATCATGCTGTAAATCGTACTAAATACCTGTGTGTTGTGGCTCTGTTGCGAGAACTATCTTAGTTACGGTGTTACTAACGGTTGTGTCATACGCTATGTATTTTACCAAGGGCAAGTAGTTTTCCGCCATCTTTAAGAACGTTTACCATTGATAATATAGCTCGAATACGTTTATATCTGTGATACTTGGTGATTCTCCTACACGGGAAACGTTTTTATTGCGGAGACGTTGTCAAAGGTTACAGTGACGGGTTCCTCTGTGGGCACTCGAGTTGAGCACGTCGTGGGTATAGCCCTTTGCTTTTCGCGACAACGGGCTATTTTACCGGTAGATTGCGGCAATGAGCTAATGCGAGATCAACAACAAATTCTCTATGTAGGTACACCTATTAATAGGGTATCAGAAAAAGTCCGAATGTGTCTGTCCGTCTTACTTTACCGAGTACTTCAATCAAATCAACGCACCAACCAATCAGCACACCACAAAAAACTGCTGGAATTTTCACTACCAAAGCTATTATCAATTTACGCCAAGAAACCCCCAGGAACAGCACGGCAACGCATGTCGTCGGCGCTGCACTACAGTCGAATTAGCGAGTGTTCGTGAAACACCCATACCTATTTAATCGCCATTTTTTTCCCAGAGTAACCTCTGACAGAAATTAATTTCGTACCTTGCCTGCCCCTCGACTTTCACGCAATACAGGACCTGCTTCGTATACGTATTTGCCCCCTCAAACGGTCCAAGCGACCGCGATCGACCCCGCGACGGGTATCGATAGCTGACGCACGCACGAGCGACCTGCGTCGGCTCTTCAGCTTCTCGGGCGCCCTGTGTTTTGAACTGCCTGATGATGATACCCACCAGAACACCACAATTTGGCAAACAGCCCGTTCTCCAAGTCACTTGCTTCTACTGTAGTTTTTACACTAGTTGGCCATGAGCTCCAGGAGTTCCTTTAATAACGTGGCAGGGAGGTCGAACTGTTCACAGTAGTACGCGATCTGTGTTAAGAATTTGGTGGTTAAGAATTCCAGGCTGAGTTTTTTCGAAAAATAGGAATTTACAGCTAAGCATTTGTGCTTAGCGAGGAACGCTACTCTAAATTCTATACAATAGCCTTTAAGAGCCTACGATCAACGTTGAGATCACAATAAGCCGCGAGCCTTAGCCAAAATAGGATTTTCTTAACTGCTGTCGCGTACTGTATTCTGTACAACACGATTGTTGCGGGCTACGAGGAAGTACTTGTTGTTTAATCGAGTACGTAGGGGGATGAAGATACGAGCGCAAACCCAACGCACAACCAAAACGGGCCAGAAACGCGGGTTGCTGCGCAGCTTTCGCATCGAGTGATATTTTTTTCGAAGTGCGGACAGCGATTTGTCGTCCTCCTGGCCAATAAGAGGAAGCAAAAACTGCCAGGAAATTTCCGTCCGGACATATTGTGAGAACCACGACTGGAGTCCCGGGGCCATCTGTTTTTTCGAACGGATCTCTCATGCCCTCATCAAAAGGAATCGGTAGCTGGAACGCACAGCTTTTCTCAGCGTGCCCCCAGTGTTAGCTTCTCGGTTGCCCTCGTGAGCAAGCCCCGCGCCCCAGCTTCTGAGTTCCCTGCGTTGCTTGTTGCCACAGCCAATTGCAGAAACCTTTCTCACACCACGATTTTCAAGGAAGCATGGTCTGCACTAATCATGCTACCATTATTTCCACGTTAAACATGAATACGTATTGTTCTACAGGTGGAGGTCTGAGGTCGGTTCTTGGATTGGACACCATGTTGCAAAATCAATCTGCGTGCAATCTGCGTATGCAGCAATAATGGTAAAACGCATAATTTTGGTCTGCTGTGGACACCCGAGGTGGATTCTAGTGTTGGACACTATGTTGCAGAGGCTCGGATTGGACACCATGCTACAGGTTCTCGGGGTCGACACCATGTTATAGAGTCTCGGATTGGACACCATGTTACAGAGTCTTGGATTGGACACCATGTTACAGAGTCTCGGATTGGGCACCATCTTCCAGAGTCAAGCTATACGTGCATCGTCCATGTTGGAGTTGCAACTCCTGTCTCTGTGGCCTCTACGCGTGTCAAAATCTGCCGTATTAGCCTGCCCAAATATTATATGTTGATACGAAGTACGAGTACTACAGTAAACAATTAAGTACCTGGTAGTGTCCAAGTATACGAGCCCCACAATTCGTGTGGCGCGCGAGGACCCAGCCTCCTCCTGTCTAAGAACGCCGAAGCTTGCCGAGCTGATGCAAAGGCTGCTACCTGCGTTGTCGTAGTCCCACGCACCCTGAGGTTCATAAATACGCCCGAGCCATCGTCTAGCTATGTCTCTGCCGGTAGATAGCGGAACGATCTATTAATAGTCGAAAGGAAGGAGTGCGGCCGGGGGCACAACTCCACTTGCTACCTGCCGATCAGGTATAACGGAAGGCGTTCCTGTCAGCATTTGATTATCTCCTGTCAGCGTTTGATTACCATTGCCCCCTTTTACCCTTCTGCTGCGTTCTTTTCTGGAAACCCCGCGGATCCACTGCACTATGTCAAAACACTTTTTTTCCAGGGCTTTCTTCGGTAAGCCTCTTTTAGGTTGGTATCATTTACCGCCGTAACCAGCCACCGCGGTAATGCACGGTGATTTTTGGATGGTAACGGAGAACTACGGTACTCATTGGTACAGAAACCCGCCACCGCGGTAATGCACGGTAATTTTTGGATGGTAACGGACAACCACGGTACTCATTGGTACAGAAACCCGCCACCGCGGTGATGCACGGTAATTTTTGGATGGTAACGGAGAACCACGGCATTATTTACCGCGGTAACCAGCCACCGCGGTAATGCACGGTAATTTTAATATGGTAACGGAGAACCACGGTAATTTTTAATTTTTGGATGGTAACGGAGAACCTTGGTACTCATTGGTACAGGAACCCGCCACTACGGTAATACACGTCAATTTTTTTTTTTTGTATTTCTACAGCGCGTGGCATGCCGACGTTACAACGTATGCCCAAACATCCAAACAACAACAAATGTCATGCGTGGGCCCATTGTTTCCACACGCCCCTCGCAGCCAAAAGGAAAATGATGAAGACGAACCAAAACCTTCACCCAAGCTACGCCAGCGATATCAACCACGTCAATCAACAACCAAACCGTGAAGAAATCAAGATATCGCCCCCCCCCATTTATTTCCTTCTTCTATGGACAAATAAAGGATGGCAGGCTTAAACTGGTGAAACACCTACCTGCCAAACCCACGACCTCTTGGTACTTTTGCCCGAAGTCCGTGGGACAATAATGGTGACTGTGTGTCCGGTGTGCCGTCGCCCGAGCGGAGCGTCGTGGTAGCATCGACACAATCAAGCTGGGGCACAACGCGCCCGTCAGCAGCAGGTAGGTGTTGTTGGTGTGGCTGCAGCACCATCGCCACCTACGGCGGTATCACCTCCGTCGGAAGGAGCCACCCCACTACTTCCACTGCCAGCGCTATCACCAACAATTTCAATTTCGCTCATGACTGCTTGCCCTCGGTTGTGCGTGCTTTTGTGCTTTTGTGTTTCGTGTTCAGCGCGCGGGTGTGTGTTCCCAAAAAACAAAAAATAACAGGTTTGTTTCCAAAAATAAAAATCTGAAAAAAAGAAAAAAAGAAAAAGAACACATACAACAATTGTAAAGAAAAAAAACTTTAGTGAGAGAATCGAACCTAGTCGTCCGTGTTCTAACGCAACCTGACGCCCAACCCATCGGGGTGGAGGGGTCGAATCAAATTTGGATGTTTGCGGTAATTGATTCACGTTTCTGTACGGTAATTGGTAACTGTACGTTTGCGCGGTATTTGGTTGGTTGGATGGTAACGAGAAACCACAGAAATGCCGATATTTGCGCGGC
The DNA here is from genome assembly GCA_036873775.1 of Costaria costata. NCBI lineage: Eukaryota > Phaeophyceae > Laminariales > Agaraceae > Costaria > Costaria costata. The sequence goes on from JAYJME010002248.1 coordinate 5,617, forward strand.
AATTGTTTGGATGAGAATGGGATAACATGATGTTTGCGGTAACGATTTGGATGGGAATGGTAATTCCGATTTATCGCGGTACCGTTTTGGATGGTAATGGTAATTCCGATTTATCGCGGTAACGTACCGTTTTACTGCGGAAACATTACCGACGAAAGCCCTGGTTTTTTCCGTTGGGTTGTGTCCAGTTTTCACCGTATGCCAGACTCCAGAGTCCCGGGCCGTTTTTCTCAAGCGGGTTTATCATGCCCGTATAATTCGAGCAAAAGGGCTCATCGGTGCACGCGTAGATACAGTAGAACACAGCACAATGCGCATAAATCTCGGTACGTGCGAGGTACCAGACCAGATAATAGCGTTAGTTCAACCTTTTAGGCATTCCACCCAATATATCAAGCCAAGCATACAGTATACCGGGATATCATACGTGGAGGGCGCATTATGCTATATGATGGTGAATTTGAGTTTGGCAATATCCTGAACGTTCACTACAGCAGTAGTACCAGGCTGAAGCCTGGAGAACTACTGTAGGTATATATATATATATTAGCGTGGTTTTGGCGTGGTCTTTTGATCATCGGCAAACATCAATCCCGACACCGCGTATCTTATTTTCCCCCACCGTGACTCCCTGCTTTGCGTGAGAGGGGTGCCTACACACGTGATGTTGTGACAAGCAGGGGGGGTTATCGACACCCTGACGTTGTGACAAGGGGGAGGGGGATGTCCACACCCTGACGTTGTGACAAGGGAGGGGGGGGGGTGTCCAGCATTTGAAGCAGGGTCTTCCTTGAATATACCTCTCCTCCAAACCGAAAACTAATTAGTGTCTTGGATTAGTATGATTAATTAAATCTCCCCTCCCGCGCCCAAAAACCAAAACAACTAATCCTCCTCCCCTCCCTCGCCCAAAAACCAAAACTATAAACTATACTATATACGTACACGCACGTAATGTATATATGTGGGTGTGTTATTCATATGACCACATACCACAAAAATGAAAAGACCAGCAAGCTCGCAAATAATACACCAAGCAAGCACCGAGGCAATAGGGCAACGGTGCCAGCCGCGGTGGGAACAGAGCTAAGAGCAGTGCCGCCGCTGCTATTGCTAGGCATCGGCAAGCAGCTGCGCCGTAGACAAAATCTAGCAGCATCAGCATCAACAGCAGCAACTATCCACAGCACATGAAAAGCACAGCAAGCTCCTAGGACCTTCTATCGTTCACTGTTTAGAGCTACGCTGGAGACAGCGCGAGGCGTACGCACTCACAACGCACCAGAGAGTACCAACCCCGCCTAGAGCCCAACCTTACAAGCTCGGAGCATAGACAGTGGCAACCTCACACCACCGAGCTGCTGCTGCTGCTGCTGCTGCTACTGCTGCTTGCTGCAGCAGCCGTGCTGGGGTTGAAAAAATGCTTGCGGATAAAACGCGCAACAAACGATTGCCCTCGGCTGGCTGAGGTGCTCGGTTTCCTTGGGATTCGAGAAGGGCCATGTTGTTCGGCTAAATACTCGGGGCATGTAGGCCAATCATATGTAGAAGTAATTAGGGAAAGTGAAAAAGCAAATTCACTACTTTTCTGACGCTTTTTCCATTCTGAATTTCCCAAAGTTGCCGCAAATGGAGCCCTCGGGACAATTTTTTAAGAGAAGAATTTCCCCTTTTTTTTGCGCAAACACTCTATTATTTATCATTTTTTTTTGTTTTCCTTCGCTTCTCTCTTTCGGTGTATGTCGGTTGCTGGCGTTTGTTTGTTGTGCCTGCCGTACCCAGTGTGTGTTCTTTATATTTTTCTTGCTTAACATTCTTCTTTTCTTTTTTTTATCGCCTTCTGTCTTTCGATGCATGTCGGTTGCTGGCGTCTGCATGTATGTTGTGCCTGTCGTACCCAGTGTGATGGCATGACAGTGCGTTGCATATGTTTTATACAATGAATTATTGTAATGCATTATCTCTGTGTCGTAGCTCGTGACCACAGAGCGTGCTTCTCCTAGGGTGAAGAATCAGCACGGACAGTGGGTGTGCTGGATGTCGACGAGTAGTAGAAGAACGGTTTAATGTGAAGAACACACACATTAAACCGTTCTTCTATTCGTCGACAGCACACCCAGTGTCCGTGCTGATTGGTCATGCCGAGGAGATCATGGAAGTCTGCAGACAAAGCGGGTGTAATGTTGTCGGACTTCAGGAGACGAGACGGGATGGCCAGAATCGATTCACAGCAGCGGGGTACGCTATGTACTGCAGTGGAGCTAGCGGAGGTGCCACCGATGCCAAGGGCCAGCACGGAGTGGGGCTAGCCATCAAGGAGTCGATCTTGCGGGATGTAGAGAACGATGGACTGGCTGTGGAATACATCAGTGCTCGACTCATTGAAGGGACGGTTAAACTTGAAGGGGGAATCGAATGGGATGTATTTTGTGGCCGCCTACGCACCGACTGAGAGACACAAACCAACCTGACACAAAGACCTCTTTTGGACCGCACTAGGCAGCACACTAGCTGAAGTGCCGAAAGAAGGGTATCTACTCGTCTTGATGGGCGCTAACGCTTGCACTGGCAGAAGGGGGGCAGGAAATGTTGACAACAAGGCGCTGGGTGCATATGGGCGGGATGTATAGAATGGCAACGAGACAGCGCCTGCTGGCATTCTCAGCAGAAAACTAACTTGCTCTCGTCAACACGTTTTTCAAAGCACCCAAGCGTGGAATCTGATACACCTTCCAAAGCCTATGTCTTGAGAACGATCGTTAACGCCTGGACTACCTCCTCGCGCGGCACACAGACAGAGGAGTCGTACGAAATGTCACTGTGCGCCGACCTTCTGTAGCGACACCTGAATCAGTTCACAACTTGGTCGCAGCAGACATCCGGCTGCTTGGATGTCTACCCTCGATCTTTAAGATGGAGAAAGCCATCAAGACCATGTCAAACCGAAAGGCTGTTGGACCTGCTGACCTTCCGGCCGAACTTCTCAAAATCAGCTTGGATGGGGATCGCAATGGAAACCGGTCTATACTGGGACAGTTCCACGCCATTGTGATCGCCATATGGCGGGGCGGGGGCGTACCGCAGGAGTGGAAAGATGCCACGATCATAGTGCTGCACAAGAAGAAGGACCGGACGGAGCGCCGTACTATCGAGGCATCTCATTCGTGGCACACGCTGGCAAGGTTCTCCTCGAGGTAATCGCCAATCGCCTCAGCAACTACTGCGAACGTGAGAATATCCTACCAGAGGAGCAGTGCTGCTTCAGACCGCAACGGTCAACCATCGATATGATGTTCGTGGTCCGACGACTCCACCAACTGGCATGAAAAAAGAGCGCTCATATTCGCATGTGCTTCGTCGAACTCACGAAAACATGCGAATCGGTTGACCGGATTCTCTTGTGGACCGTGCTCACTCGGTTCGGCGTACCACCAATGATACTCGCGGTCAGTCGCCATTTCCACGATGGAATGCGAGCGCGCATTCGGGCCGATGATGGCGAATGTTCGGACTGGTTCGGCGTGGAGCAGGGCCTACGGCAGAGATGCGTTCTCGCGCCATTTTCGCTCAGCATTTTTGTTTACTGCAGTACTGCGTGTGGCCGTAGAGTGGTTAAGTGCAAATGCAGGTGTGGGGTGTGGTGAAGGATATGGTGTGCACCAAGGTGAGGGACAAGAAGGGGGGTGGGGGAGCGAGATAAAGCAGGGGAAAGGGCGAGGTATGCCCCAGGACCCTGTGGTGGAGCCGCGACCATTCTGGGGAACACGGTACGCAGACGATGCGGGCATCGTCTCCAGATCAAGGGACAGCCTTGCGAAGAGAATGGTGGATATCGTTGCAGTGTGCACGTCCTTCGGGCTGACAGTTTCGGAAGCCAAAATGAAGGCCACGTGTTTGATGACGAAAGGTATGGACAGGGTCACTTTCATTATTGAGGCAGCCGACCAGGCGTACAAACAAACCGCCAAGTGTGTGTACCTTGGGGCAGATGTATGCGAGGATGCCGACCTTACTTTAGAGATCAACCGACGCATGCTACTGGCCAACCTACGCCTCAGACGGTATGGCGTGCCACTGTACGACCAGTCTACCGCACCGCTCCGGCTCAAAGTACAGATGCTCAACGCCAAAGTAATTAAAATCATGTTGTACGGATGTGTGATGTGGAGCCCGACCGCCGCCCATCTCGCCAAAACTGCCCCCAGTCTCACCACCGATTGCTCCTCCGCTGCATCAGATGGAAAGTAAATCGTTGCGACGGTTACCACGCCCTATCCTACGCAGACGCGCTCGCTAAGACTGGCTGTGAGAGCGTCGAAACGACAGTGCGTAAACAGACGACACTGTTCGCGGGTTTTTTTCTCATATTGGAATCGAGCGGTTGGCAAGGCAGGTGGTGTTTGGGGAATTGCAGGGAGAAAAGGGTTACTTGGGAATGCAAGAACAGGACTGGATGCGTTGTCTCGAAAACGATTTATCGCTGTTCAAGTTGTCCACCAAAGCGAAGCAATGGACGCTGGCGGCGAAGAAACCAGGAAAGTGGTTCAGACGTGTTGAGGAAGCGGCAGCGAAGTACATGAAGCGCTGGTTCGTTACTAAGAAGGAGATCGTAGCAAAACGACGAGCGCTTAAGGTACAAACCGCGCAGGGGGGGGGGAGCCACGTTGAAGGAGGCGCAGCAGCCGCAGCTAGGCTGGTTAAGAAAGTGGATGAACCCGCCGAAATGTGGTTCTGGCCGTCTTCCTAGTTGAGACGACCAGCGACTACTGCTTGCTGGGTTGCAATCCCTGTTTGTGTTTGCTGTGCTGCCCTATCCCCCTGTCAAGTCGAGTCGAGTCGATATGGTATTCCCTCGTATTCTGACTGTCACTACTCTGCGTCGGTTGCGTCACCCCATCGGTCTTCAGCATTGGTCTTTGTTTTGTTTTTGTGTTGTTTTCACTCTCTGTTTCTGCCTTCTTTTGGTCGCTTTGTCTTTTGTGGCGTCCTTCTGTTGGTCTGCCAGCTGGACATAGGACTGCTCGTACCAGAAAGCAGCAACTTTGCCATCTTGGGACTCGGCATCTGCGCCCTGAGCGCATGCATGTCTGTGTTCCCTTTTGTTCTCTCTATTTTATATTTCCTTTCTCTTTTATTTCCTTTTATTTTGACCTACGTCCTACTACCCCTGTTTCGTTTTGTGTTTGGTACGTAGTCGGTTTTTTTCTTCTACTTTCTTCTTCCGAGTGTACGTATCATATCATGGACATTTTCCTGGTATTATTTGGTTTGCAAGTGATACGGTATGGTATACCACAGCAGCCTTTAGTATCGTTGCCGTTCGTACCGGTACTGCGGTGCACGTATTATTTTGTACCAGGATACTACTATGCGTGTTTTGTTTTTTTAGCCTGGCTTGCGACCACGGTCTGTTTTCAGGGAAATTAGCTAACGTGAGATCATCATCATAACCATCATCACAGTAGAATAATTGTTGTGGTCGCAATATAGCGAAAGGGTGGCTTCCTTGTTGTTTTGCACGGTTTTGTTTTTCATTCTTCTTGTGCCTATTGTTTTCCCCCGTTTTTTTTCCGTTTTTCTTTATTTCGTGTTTCGATTTTTTTCCCCGACTTTTGTTTTCCGACTTTCGTTCAATTGGCTTTCGTCATTTTGTTTCGTCGTTTGTCTTCTCGGCTTGTTTTTTATTTTCGTCAAATGGTACCAGATACTACTGACCGTAAAACAGTAAACAAATGATGAAAAAGCGCGGACATTGTACTCGTACATTGCGCCAAACTGGGGACTTTGCACAGGAGAACGTTGCCCAACCGAGAGAAATTAAAGCGCGTGCACTTCCCAATCGCGCAGGTTGGCATATATGGCTAAACTGTGAAGCCCTTCCAGATTGTTCAACCTCCGTCCGAAACCAACCCAACTGGCCACCTGTGCAGGATTGAATTGACGATTTTGGCAGCCAATCTTTCAGTCTACAACAAGCAGCAGATCGATAATTGGATATTGGGCAGTGGAATCTCAATATTAATATATTTTACTCCCCGCCAAACTAACGCCTTACTGTAACACTTGAATGAACCCTTAAATAATGCGCCCCCATACCCCATACCCCCCCCTGCCCATACCCCCCACACACCAATGCCACCACGGACGCAGATTAAGTAGCTACAAACGAACGTAAACCATAGCATATTCATATGTATGACAGGCAAGACGGATTATGTCGGTTGACGGTCTAGCCTTGGCCCGTCAAGACCTCTTTAGAGTTAATGTACTAGTTATATAGTTCGGGGACTTCCTTGACGGCTGTCCTTTTTGGGCTATCAGTCAAGGAATAAGAGGCAAGAGTGCCGTCACGGGTGCCACCGACCGACATATTTAGAACTGCAACGACCAAATTTCGGGTATCATTTTGTTGTGTTTCGTACCCGGTACGCTGGCGCCTCATTTTCTTGCCTCGACTCATTTACGATTATTTTGGGTTCCTCCTGCTTTATGTGTTTCTCGCTTTCAATGCATCTGGTTTACTGACGTGTGTATGCTGTGGTTGTCGTATCCGGTACGGTGGCAGGGCATTGCATTGTCTAATATATTTACTGCATCACGTAGTGCGTAATGTGTATTATCTCTATGACGTAGTTTGTGACCACAGTTGAATAGGACGAAGATTCAGCACGGACACTCGGGATGCTGAATGTCGACGAGGACTAGTAATAGAAGAACACACACACACAGTCTGTGACCACAGAATGTGTATCACCTAGGATGAAGAATCAGGACGGACAATGGTCGATGGGTATGTAGAAAGAACTGTAAGACAACACACACAACTGCTTGGAGTTACGATCCTCGTACAGCAGTACACAGTGTAACGGACATAGAAACCTGAGGTTGTCATCATGTTTGCGTGCCCCATATCCCGAAAGCTTGTGAAAAGAATGGCGCTCCAAGGCCAGATGTGCTGATTCTCGGTGGTGTCCAAGAGAGAAGACGAGGAGTGACAAGAGTGTGCGAGGAGCACGCTTTCTTGTCTCAGCTCGAGAAAAACAAAACAAACTACGAATACCCCGGGCAAACAAAAAGTAAACCCGACGGCCCGTGACCCTTGTTCGTCAGTTTTGGGTTTAGCCCGGGGGTCTGTTCTAAATTCCTCATTCTACGAAACGACGGCTTGATTGCGCCGCATATCTACTGAATCGGCAGTTGACATACCGCACTGCTTGTACTGCGGTAGCACCTTGTTGTGTTGTTGTAGCCTACTCCCTGCAGGCGACTAAGTTACCGATCAGCGACACGGTAGGCCCCTGGCTACTGTTGTGTAGCTATCCATAATATATTGCACGCGTGTTTTTTAAGCAATGGAATCTGATTTTTTTGGCGAGGTTGTTCTTCATGCCGAGACGACGAACAATGTAACGCGTGATTTTGTATTTCATGTTTGTGCTGCAAGGGGGCGCGGGCATTTGGTTTTATTTTATACCCGTTTTCCGGCAACTTTGACCCGATACGTAGGTCTATGCGAATAATATTGTCACGGTTTTCCTTTCTTTCAAATGTGCAGTCTGTTTTGTTGTATTGGTCTGCAGAAAACTGCCAATTTTCAGCTTCTAACCCTAAGAAAACAGTGTGCAATTTTGATGTTAGTGCCCGTGAAAGTTTCCGCCTGCGACCTGTCGAAATATGAGTAATTGTGGTCCGAAATAGGGCAAAATGGGCACAAAATAGGCCAAAATTGTCGATTGAAAGCGTTAGTTTTCGTGAAGCCACATTGAAAGTCGCATACAGCCATTTGCAAGTTTGCAAGTGTGCCAGTGCCCTGGTATCAAGAGCCAAGCCTTAATCGTTGTCGTACAGTCACGAAAAGGGCCCAAAATGGACTCATGCGCATCTATACAAATATTTTCCCTCTTATGAACCGCCTGACTACGTAATATTAAGCGTCCTTATATCGTGATGTATACGGCTCGCAGCCCAGAAACTTTTTCACCGATGGCTTCCTCGTGTTGTTGATGCAGCCATTGCTCTGTGTCGAGAAATCAACATAATCACCGACTAATGACCCGAAGGTGAAATATGTTTGCTTCTTGCTGGAACCAGCTCGTACTGTAACGCATTTCAAACCTTTAACACTCGGCATCCTTCGCTTATTTGCGTACCTTCGAAACCCTCGCGTAGGCGTACTGCGCCTACTGGAGCGCATGCTTTGCGACCGTAATCACGTGGATATTTGCTGTGGCTGCAGCGGCAGACGATGCCTGGGTCAGCTTCAACGAGGAATCGGCATTGGGACTGGGGGAAAGTTGCGGCTTCGAGCATGAAGTATGCAGACTCTGTGAGTGCCCCACATGGGGAAAGCTTGATGTTGACATTAATTGAAACATCAAGAAAAAAAAACGTCGGCGTCGTCAGGCCGGTCGCACACAAAAAGACGAGGAGACCGTCGGTTGTTGTAGATGACGAGAAACGAGAGATTTCGTTATGGTGCGTCGACGTTTACGTAGTTTGATCGAAGCT
>JAYJME010002249.1:0-14122 GCA_036873775.1 Costaria costata
CAGTTCCTTCTCGGCCTCGGTCAACTCGCGGCCCAGGGTGATCTGCCGCTGCACGGCGCCGTACTGGGCGTTGACGCCTTCCAGATACTCCTGCCCTGCCTTGGCCAGCTTGGCCTGCTCATCCGCGGCCTTCTTGGTGGCGTCGGCCTGGTCTTTGGTGGCCGGGGTCAGCTTGCGCAAGCCGCTGGTCATGGCGGTCATGCTTTCCACGCTGCTGGCGCCGGCGCCCGTCCAGGCGTCTTCGATGGTCTGTGCGGTGTTGCCCCAGCCCTTCTCGATGTCACGGCCGGACTCTTCCAGGATGCGCCGCGCCTGGCCAAACTCGCCCTGCGTCACCGCCACCAGAGCACCCGCCACGCCAGCGATGGACTTGCCCACGGTCTGGAAGATCTCCACCCCAATGGCGCCGATGCTGAAAAGCACCTTAAGCGATGCGGCAATGCCGTCGGCCGCCTTGCGCATGCCGTCGCCTTCGAGCTTGTTCTTCAGCATGCTGCCGGCCAGGCTGTTCAGCGTGGGCAGCAGCTGCGCGGCCACCTGGCGCGCCATACCCTGGCTGCCCTGTCCCAGCAAGTCCAGCGTGTCGTTGAACTTGTCGGCGGCTTCAGCGGTCTCGCTGCTGATGGTGAGGCCCAGCTTGTCGGCCATGTCGGCCATGGCGCGCATGCCTTCGCTGCCCTCGTTCAGCGTGGGGATCAGCGCCGCGCCGGTCTTGCCGAAGATCTGCATGGCCAGCTCGGTCTTGGCCGCGCCGTCTTCAATGCCTGCAAAGGCATCGGCGGTGTCGTACATGACGTCCTTGACGTCGCGCATGGTGCCGTCGGCATTGCGCGTCTGTACGCCCAGGTCCTTGAAGGCTTCGTTGCCCTGGACCATCTGCTTGCTCAGCTTGCCGATGCTGCCGGCCAGCGCTTCACCGTCCACACCGCCCTGGCGAAACGCCAGCTGCAGACCAGCCACGTCCTTGGCAGCCACGCCAGTCTTCTGGCTGAACTCCTTGGTGGCGTCCCCGGCGTCTATGGCGCCCTTGATCCACATGCTGAAGGCCGCCACGCTCAGGCCCGCCATCAGGCCGCCCAGGGCCCCGCTCACGCTGCTCTTGATCTTGGCCATGCCCTGGTCCATCACGCGGCCGGCGTTGGCCACGTCGTTCTGCCACCTGGCCAGGTCCAGCAGCATCTGGACTTCAATGGCACCCAGGACTGAACTCATCTTTTGCCTTTCGGGTTGGGCAGGTTCTTGGGCTTGGGGGCAGACGCAGCCATGGCCGCCAGGGCGGCGTGGTCCATGGCCTTCAGGGTGTCTACCTCCCAGGGGCTCAGGCGCACGCCATGCAGGCGCTGCCAGGCCTCTATCTCGGTGTGCGGTATGGCGCCGGCCGCCATGCCGATGGGGCGCGTGGCGGCCAGCTCCGTGAAGCACTCCCACAGCGCCGTGCCGCCCAGGGGCGGGCGGGCCAGCAGCCGGGCGTCGGGCTCACCGGTGGCGCGCGCCTCGGCCTGCAGGTGGGCCCGCAAGGGGCTGCCGTCAGCCTGGCGCGCGTTGAGCTGCATCTGGTGCTCCGCGAAGTCGGTCAGGTCGACGCGGAGCTGCGCGTAAAAAGCTCGCGCTCGTCCAGCGCCTGCTTCACCTGGTCGTACAGCCAGCGGCGTTTGTGGTCGCTGTACAGGGCGCGGGCGGCGTCCACGCTGTAGGCCTGCGCGCCGCCAGTCCAGCCCAGGGTGGCGGCCACCAGGTCCTCGATCTCTTCAGCGGCGTCGTCCTCGGGGTCGCTGACGGGCATCTTGCCGGTCTTGGCCATCTGGGCACGCAAGCGGCGCTGGCGCGCGAAGAGGCGGCGCTTGCGGTCAGGGTGCTCGGGACCCGCCAAGGTGATGACCATGGCCGTGGGCGCGCCGGTGAGGGGGTGCTTGACGCGCAGCTCACCGCTGGGTGCGTCTTCAAAGGCCAAGGGATCGAAGCTGGCCGCCAGGGATGTGGCCAAAGGCGTGGCCGGGGTGTTCAGGATGGGTTCCATGCTTTCTCGCAGTTGAGGTTGAAAAGTGCCCGTGCCCAGCCTGGCCGCTCAACTGCGAGGAAGAGCGGACGCAGGCCGGGCCGGTGCCGGGGTGCAGACGCCTGTGCAGGCGCCCGCGAGGTGGGTCAGGCCAGGCTGTCCTGGATGAGCAGCGTGGTGGCCTCGGTGGCGGCGCTGGCGCCGCCGGCGTTGTTCAGCAGCGCGTCAAAGCTGATGGTCTGGATGATTTCCTTCTCACCGTCGTCGCGCGCGTTGCTTTCCAGCTTGATGCGGCTGAGCGTGAAGCCGACGAAGTCGCTGGCGGCGCTGTTGTTGCTGCTCAGCACCACCGCAATGTCCACCTCCGTCTCGTTGGTGAACACGCTGCGGAAGGTGGTGTCGGTGAACTTGACCGACATGCTGCCGCTGACGATGACGCGGCCCGGCGTCAGGCTGGGGATGATGTTGCTGCCCACCACCGGGTCGCCGCTGTAGGTGCTGGCCACCTGCATGCTGAAGGCGGTGATGACCGCCACCGCCACGCCCTGGTACAGCAGCACGCCGTTGACGGCCGCCGCAATGCCGGTGGTGCCCAGCGCCGTGGGGCTGGTGAAGCGCTGGCTGGCGGCGTCCACCACGTCCACGCCCATCATGTCGAAGCTGCAGGTGGCCAGGCCGGTGGCGGGCAAGTCCAGACCGAAGTTGCTGACGCGCAGGTCGTACCCGGTGCCGCTGAAGGGCACTTCGGGGTACCACTCTTCGACGCTGAAGTACTTCTCGATGTGGCCGGTAAGCGGCACGAAAGTGGTCTTGCCGATGGCGGTGACGGTGCTGCTGGCGATGGGGCCTTCAGCCACCAGCGCGCTGCCGTTGAGCACGTAGCAGGTCAGCACGGTGGCCGTCATGCTGGCGATGACGATGTTCTTGGTCAGGTTGGCCGCGTTGAAGGTGCCCACGCTCAGGCGCACCACGTTGCCGTTTTTCAGGCCGCTGGTGAGCCAGCTGCCTGCGGAGCGCGTGATGGTGTAGATGGGGCCGCTGCCGGCGATGGTGAGCGACAGGCCGGTGACGGCCGCCACGGCCACGAAGTCACGCTTGACGCTGCCGGCCATGAAGTCGGCATAGCTGCCGGGGCTCAGCTCGCCGGCGATCTTGGCCGTGGCACGGCGCACGCCGTGGCGGAAGTCGTTGCGCTGAAGGTCGCTGCGGATCTCGTTGCTGCCGTAGGTGTCCTTGTTCAGGTCCACCATGCCCGTCACGCGGCGCAGCTGCCGGGCGCCGGCGCCCGCAGATGCAATGCCGGGCGTGCCGTTCACTGATTTGTACGACAGGATCTTGTAGACGCCGGATGCTTGAGGCATGGTGGGTTCTCCTAGTTGGCTTCGTGAGTGATGAGGAAGTCGATGGGCTGCATGAACACGCCCAGCTGCTGGTCGTACTGCTCTGGGCCTTCGCCCGCGTGCAGCACGGAATGGGTGGTGATGCCGTTGAACACGCCACGCTGAAACTGCAGCGCGGCCTTGATGGCTTCGATCAGCGCCACCACCGCGGGGTGGTTCTGCGCCAGGGCGTTGACCTGCACGCGGGTGCGCGTGAGGTGGGTGGGTGCATAGGCGTCTATGGCGCCGGGGCGCTGCGCGCTGACCACTTCAAAGGTGATGGCCGGGAAGGTCTTGCCCTGGGGCAGCACCACCGGGTACACGCGGTCGGACACCAGGGCCGTGACGCCGCCTGCGCCTGACAACAGCGCATAGGTCACCTTGTCGGCGCTCATTCGTCGGGCTCGGCAGCGGGGTCTATGGGGGCGGGCACGTCAATGCCGTGCTTGGTGGCCAGGCGGTTGCGAATGTACTCACGCATGGCCTCCAGCGCGGCCTGGCCGCTGCTGTCTGCCGCCGGGCGCAGGAAAGGCTTCTTCTGCGCGCCGGGGTGCTGCACCTGCGCCACGCCGATGGCAAGCATTCTGTTGGGCGCGAGCGCCTTGATGACGTGGGCCGCCGTGCCGTTTTCAACCATGTGGGCGTAGAAGGCCGGGTTCTTGCCGCCCTTGGCCGAACCCTTCTTGCCGCGGCCGCCTGCGCGCACAAAGCCCACCAGCTTGCCGTTGGCACGGTCCACCTTGCAGCCGAAGCGCACGCTGTCAGCCAGCGCACCGCTTACGTTGTGCACGTTGCCCTTGGCGGCCAGCGCCACCACCTTGGTACCGGCGCGCAGCGCACCGCGCAGGATGTTGTTCTCCATCTTCACGGGCAGGCTGGCCAGCGCGGCTTGCAGCTCGGCCAGGCCTTTGACGTTCACCTCACTCATGGCTCCACTCCTTGCAGCTGAACTGCAGGCCTTCCTGACGGCCCAGCTCGGCCAGGCCGGTGATCTGCCGCAGCTGGCCCGCGCCCAGGTTCAAGCGCATGGCGGTGGTGACGCCGGCCACGTACCGCGTCTTGATGCGGCTGATGGCGCCATTGGTTTCCACGCCACCGGGGCGCATGTACTCCTCACTGGCGCCGACGTTGGTGAACTCTTCCTTGCTGGCCCACAGGTCGGCCGCAAAGGGTGACCAGGTGGCCACCTCGGCACCGGTGGTGGTGTCGCGCACAACCACGCGCTGCTCCACGGTGATGAGGCGGTCAAGTCGGCCGGCGCGCATGGTCGTCAGCTCACAGCCAGGTGCGGTAAGGCGCCAGCAGCTCGGCACCGTAGCAGCCGGCCATGGCGTCGGCCTTGGCCAGCTCGATCAGGTCGCGGTTTTCGTACAGCGTCTGCACCTGCACCAGCAACCAGTCTGGCAGGCCCGGCGCGGCATCGGCCAGCAGCGCCGGGGTGGTGGCATAGCCGCACTTGAAGCGCACGCGCACGGCGTTGGCCACGTCTTGCGTTGCGGGCCAGCTGGTGCCCACGGCTGGGAACAGGTAGCCGGGCAGCTTGTCGGCGTCCAGCGTGTAGGCGGTGCTGAGCAGAGTCTGCAGCGTGCCGTTCACGTCCAGGTACTTGACGCTGGTGATGCTGGTGACGGGCGGCTTGTCCAGGCGGATCTCGGCCGCGGGGAAGGCGTCGATGATCAGCTCCCATTCCTGGTCCATGAACGCGCGGCCGGTGTCGTGCTCGCCGCGCAAGGCGGCGCCCCTGATGAGGCGGGTGATGAGCGCGTCTTCGGCGTTGCCGGTTTGGGCGCGGATGTCCAGCTTGGTCTGCGTCAGGTCCAGCGCCAGGGCGGGTGCGGTGATGAGTTTGAGGGACATGGTGTGGTCAGCCTCGGTTGCTGGGCCGGCGGCCGGCGTTGAGGTTGTTGGGGCGGGCGCCGCCGCTAAGGTTGGTGGTGGCCTGGCGCGCGACGGGCGTGACGGCCGGCGCACCGGCCGACCAGCTGGCGGCCGACACGTCGATGGGGCTGAGCGTCTCCACCGCCTGCGCGAATGTCAGACGCGCCGCCGTGCTGGCGTCGGCCAACGTGGTGGCCTCGGTGATGGCGCTGGCCTTGGTGGCGCCGGCGCTGCAGAAGTCTGCAGCGGCGGCCGCTTCGCTGACGCTGGCTGCGTAGGCACCAGACGCCAGGCCGGTGCTGCTGTCGGCGGCGGTGAGGGCATCTGTCGCCGTGGCGGTGAAGGTGCCTGCCAGCGACGCTGACGATGTGTCGGCTGCTGAAGCTGTCTCCGTCGCGTTTGTCACTGCAGAGCCAGCCGCACTTGACGCATCCGCTGCGGCGCCAGCTTCTGTGCTCGCTGCGGCAGCACTCATAACGCCAGAAGCAACTTCCGCCGCGGCCCCCGCCTCCGATCGGGCCGAAAAACTGGCCCGCGTTGCGCTGCTTGTCTCTGATGCTGCAGCGTTTTCCGCCCCGGCCGACTCCAAGATGTCCAGGCCCGCGGCAAAGGTGGCAGGGCTGTTCTGGTTGTCGTATTCGGTATCCAGCGTGCTGGCGCTGATTTGGGTGATCGACATGCGGAACTCGTCCTGCACGCCAACCATGGTCTCCCCGATGTTGACGGAGTCGCTGACGGTGGCCAGGGGCCCCGTCATCGAGATGCCGCTGATTGCGGTCTTGTTCAGCCGGGCGCTGCCGCTGTTGCTGAAGAACTGCGCCACGGCCCGGTAGGTTCCACTGGCGCCGCCTGCGCTGGTGGGCGCAATGAAGGTGGACCCGTTGCCGAAGAACACGACAAAGTTGTCTGACCCGTCGCGGTAGGTCACCCAGGGCGTGGTGTTGCCAGCGCTCGGATTCTTGGTTGCCGTCTTTTCAGCGGTACCGGCGCTGGTGTGCTTGCCCCAAAACTGGATGTGCAGCGCGCTGGCCAGCGCAGAACCAATGCTTGCCACATTTGGCATTGAATAGAAGCTGCTGGCGGTGACGTTTTGGCCGTATCCGCCGTAGGGTGCAGCTCCTGTCCCTTGGGTTGGTGAGCCCGTGGCTGCAGCGTCGTTGTGGTAGCGGGTGCTGTCCCGCAGGTACGGCTCAGCGGCAATGAAGTCGCGGGCCCAGCTGCCCAGGTCGTCCGTGTGGGCGCCATAGACCCACAACGAGTTTGAGACTGAGTTGTAGACCGTGCCTGCGTTGTTGCCAGGGTCTGTTGCAAAGTGCGTGGCTACCAATGGGCCCGTGGTGCCGCGCACGTACTGCGCTTGCCAGTTACCTCTCGAGCTTGTGGCAGTGACGTCGGCGACCTTGGACCAAGATGTCCCGCCGTTGGTGGTCTCCCACTCCTGCACCTCGCCAATGCTGGACACAGTCAAGCCCAGCAAGACCCGCCAAGTGGTGCCGGTGAGAAACCGCACGCCGCCTTCAGCCCGGGTAAAGCTGCCCAATGACGCCAGGCCCACCGTGGCGCCGCTGAGGACGTCCACACGCGTCCAACTGCCGCCGCTGTAGGTGAAGCTGCTGGCCACACTAGAGGCGGGCGTGCCGGTGACGTAGCTGTCGCACGACAGCATCGGGTTATTGCTGCCATCGGCGGCCAAGCCGCGCAAATAGCTGGTGCTGAAACTGGCCCCCGCTGTGCTGAACACGAGGCCAGTGGAAACCGTGGTCGGCGCGTCGGAAACCACAGGCAACGTCAGCGTGGTGCCGTCCACTGCCTTCCAGGTGCTTGTGGCCGCCGCAGGGTTGTCCGTGTAGGCGTAGTAGAGGTTCAATCCGTTCGTGCTGCCGCTGCTGGCCGTGGTGTGCCAGGCAACGTGCACGCGATCCGAGGCGCCAAGTACCCACTCGGTGTAGGACCTGTTGGGCGCCGCGACGATGGTCTGCGCGTTAGCCCAGGTGGCGCCGTTGTCGGTGGAAGTGCGCCGCACCCAGTTGTCGGACTCTCGGTTGAACAGCACCAGGGTGCCCGTTGATAGGCACAGCATCGTCGGGTAGGTCGACTCGGTCAGCCCGGTAGCAACGTTGACCGCTCCACCCCAAGCGCTGATGTCGGCAACGTTCGTGCTGCGTGCGCAGCGCAACCGGCCCGACCCGGCTGAGAACCCCCCCCAGACCACCAGGATGCGGCCCGTGCCATCCACGCATATAGAGGGCGCGCCGTGCGCATCTATCAGCTCAGCTGCGGCCACAGTCACTGCCGGCGTCCAAACGCCTGTGCTGTGGATGTACTTGGCCACCCTGATGTTGCCAGTGCCGCCATGGCTGGCGTCCAACCACGTCACGTAGGTGGCGCCGCTGGCCTCAATAGCGCGCGGGCGGATCAGCCACAGGCCATAGGGCTCTGGGGTGTGGCTGTTGTTGCCGTGCTGCACCGCACGGTAGTCTTGCGTGGACCACACCGCCTCAGCGCCGAAGGGCATGCTGGGCCCCGGCTGCTGCATGGTGTTCGGGCCTTTGCACCAGCCATAAATCACCTTGTCGGTGCCGGTGCTGGGCTCAAAGCCGCTCATGTTCACCCAGATCTCGCAACGCCGGTTGCCCGATACGCTGTCTGGGAAGAAGTCAACCACTTCGATGGGCAGCCGCTGTGTGCCTGCCGAGTCGTTCGTGAAGCGGATGTCGCCGCCGCCGTTCTGAGCGGAAGCACTACCCGCGTCGATGACCGACACAGGCAGCATGTCTTTGTTGACCAGCAGCACGAAACCGGTGGGCGTACCGGTGACCTTCGTGCGGTCGATAGTCAGCTTGAACTTGTGCGTCCAGCCAGTCGGGAAGGTCATGGTGAGATCTTCTTGTCGCCCTGTTGCCGCAGCTCCGCCAGCTCTCGCCGGAAAGACTCCGCAAGAGCTGGCCAGCCGATGAATTGCGCCTGGTGGTAGCTGTGCTCTAAGGCAGCTATCCGGCGCAGGTAACCAGCACGCCGCCCATTCAGGGGCCGAGCTGCAGTCATGTCACGGCCCTGCGGGCGTGACCGGTAGGCCACCGTCCGCCTGGAACTGTCGATCAATGCCGTCACACAGTTCCTGTGCAAACTTCAGGAACCCTTCCACGTCGGATGAGACACGGGCCTGCACGCAGGCGATCAGGATGCGCTCGTATCGATCTCGCTGCGGGTTGTCAGTTGCACCCAGAACGGCACCCACGGCAGCCGCCGTTGCTGCCTGTGCGGTGGCGGCAGTGGCTTGCGCCTCCATGGCGGCAGTGCGGCGCTCTTCCAGCGTCCGGCCTGCCACAGGGATGTTTTCGACTTTAGGCGCAACCATTACAGGCTCGCTGTATAGCTGACCGTCAACGTGTTGGTGTTCACCACCGGCTGGTCGCCGCCGGAGAACAGGCCTGCGCTGTACAAAGTGCCGGTGGTGCCGTCCTTGGTGCTCACGGTAGTGAGAAAACAGCCCTTGACCGTGCCGCTGTTGGTGAAGGTGAACACCAGGCCCGCACTCAGCGCCTTGCTACGGCTTGAAGCGGCGGCCCATGCGGCCGTGCGGCGCGTTGATTCGCTGTAGGCCGGTGCAATAGCAGCCCCAGCCTCGCCCCAGCCGGCGTGCGACGCCATGGTGTCGGCGTTGGCCACGGCGGTGTAGCTGACGCTGCTGATCAGGCCCAGAAAGAACGCGGCGGTGTAGGCCGAGCCGGCCAGCCCGTTGTCCAACAGGTAGCGGGCACCGACGTCGGTGACGAGGTTGGGCGCCAGCAGGTCGTCGCGCTGCACTTCAAGCAGCGTGTCCATGTGGGCGCGGGCCTCGTCGGCCTGGGCCAGCAGGCGGCCCGACAGCACGCGGCCGGCCAGGCCCATTCGCTGCTGACGCAATGCAGCTCGCAAGCGCAAGTCCTGCACATGGGTGTGCAGACGCATGTACTCGCGCTCGTGTTCCGGCTTGGAGCGGTGCAGCACAGCGTGGAAAGAGCCGGTGATGCGGGTCCGTTCTGTAGCGCCTACAGGGGCCCCGAGATGGCCGGCCGACCTGACCAGGGCTTGGGCTCGTTCGGTCGTCATTGGGACACCTCAGCAAGTTGAGCTTCCAGGAACCAACGTGACGAAGGGTTGCCGTCGCCGTCGGTGTAGGTGACGAGGTACTCCAGCTCGTCGGCCTGGTCGTTGAAGCGGCGGTCAGCCACTTCGCCTTGAATAACCGGCACGATTTGCCGGACGTGGGCGCTTTTGGCGATGGGCATGGGTGCTCCTGGTCAGGCAGTGGTGGCGGCGGCGTCGGCGGTGGCCTTGGCATCGGCTTTAGCGGCCGCCAGCTGCGCGGCGCGCTGGGCCGCCAGGTCGACCGTGCGGGCGTTGACGCTCAGCGCGTACTCCACCGCGCTGGGGTGGTCGTCGGCCTGGCCGGCTTTGACGAGCGAATCGATCTCGGACGCGGTACCGGCCACGATGTCGCCAGCGTTCGCTTCCACGTGAGGCAGGTCCTGCAGGGCCCGCGCTTGCTTTTTCTTGTCCATGGAATGGCTCCTTCAAGACAAGGCCGCCGGCGGCGTGCAGATGTCTACACGCCAGCGGCGGCCGGGGTTGCGTGGGTCAGGTGGCGCTGTTCTGGCCCAGACGGATGGGCGAACGCGCTGCCGTGGCGGTGGGGTTGGCGAACTTGCCGTCCATGCGGGCGAACAGCTTGAAGCCGATCTGGCCGTTGTCGGCGTACAGCTCGTCCAGGCGCTGGATCACCATGCCGCGCACGCGGCGGGTGATGTAGAAGCTGAAGTCGCCGAAGGCAGCGCAGCGCGCGTTGGCAGCCATGGCAGGCGCGTCCGGGTTCACGATGTACTGGTAGCCCAGGATCGTTCCCGCAAACGGGGTATAGGTGCTGCCCGCGTTCACCGCCAAGGAGTAGTTCGGCATCCAGATGGGCCGGCTGGTGGTGTCCAGCTGCTGCTTCAGGCCCTGCAAGACGCCGTCGCTGAACATCCAGCGAGCCTTCATGCTGCGGCGGTACAGCGGGTCCACCGAGTGCTCAAGGGCTACCAGCGCCAGGTAGGGGAAGGCGGTGGTATTGCCCGTGGCGGCCGTGGCCCCGATGGTGGCGCCCACCGAGGCGTTGAACAGACCCTGCGGCTGGCCCGAGTTGGTGCCCGTGCTGGCATGGCCGTTGAAGCCGCGCCACAGCCGGATGGCAAAGCGCTCGTTCAGGTAGGCCTCGACGTTGAAGGCGCTGTCCTGCAGCAGTTCACGGCTGATCTTCACCGTGGTGCGGTACATGAACGCGCCCATCGTGATGTTGTTGAACACCGGGTCGGTAGAGGCGGTCTGAGCGCCGGCTTCAGCCACGATCGCTGCGGCGTTGCTGGTGTCGTCTTCCAGCGGCACGGGCATGGGGTTGCCGGTGTCGGTCTCCAGCATCGTGATGGCAGCCGAATCGATGAAGCCGCCCCACAGGCGCTGCGTTTTCCACAGCTCGTTGTAGAAGCCTTGCGGCACGGTGACGCCACCGCTGCCGGCGGTGAGGCTCATGTCGCGCTTCTCGCTGAGCAGCTGGCGCTGCTGCTGCGTGAGGGCGCTGATACCCTCTTTGGCCCACGTGCGGAAGGCCACGGCCTCAGGCGTGTCGTCGCCCGACTTGCCCTGTCTGCCGGCGCGCTGCGTAGCGGGGTCGTCCAGCGTGCCTTCACGCGGGTCGTCCAGCGGCTTGGCGCCGCGCAGTTCTTCGGTGGCCAGGTTCTCTTCGCGCTCAATGCGCGAGCGCAGGCCGTCCAGGCCAGTACGCGCGGTGTCGTACTTGGCTTGTTCATCGGTGGTGAAGCCGCGGCTGTCCTTCTCGGCGGCTTCGTGAAGGTCGCGCATCTGCTTGACCGTTTGGTTGTACTCCTGACGGAGTTCGAGGACTCGCTTGCTCATTGCTGGCTCCATTGAAAAGCGCCGACCTGGGAGCGATCACGGCGGATCGCCGAAACCGCCCGCGAGGTCGGCACACGCGGGACGGTCAAGAAACAGAAAGGGCGGCCACCGTTGCCGGTGCCGCCCCTGACGGGGGAAATGGTGCGGGGTTTCACAGTCGGTCTTCGTAGCGCATCAGCTGGCGGGCACGACACGCGGCGGCGGCCTGCAGCTGCTGCTGGTGGGCCTGCAGTTCCTGCAGGTCCGACAGCGCACGCGCTGCCGCAGACGTCTGCGGGTAGGCCGGGTAGGTGACCACGCTGACGTCGTACAGGCGCCCGACGCGCTTGATGGTGCGCAGCCAGGGGCCGGTGCCTTCACGCGTCCAGGTCTGGTCTTCCTTGGCCACAGTGAAGGC
The DNA here is from genome assembly GCA_036873775.1 of Costaria costata. NCBI lineage: Eukaryota > Phaeophyceae > Laminariales > Agaraceae > Costaria > Costaria costata. The sequence goes on from JAYJME010002249.1 coordinate 11,582, forward strand.
GAAGCTCATCTGCGTGACGTCGCCGCGCTCCATCAGCGCCAGGAGGTCGCGCGCAGCCTGGGTGTCGGGCGGCACGATGTCTACGGCCAGGCCGGTGGCGTCTTCGTGCATGGTGAGGGTGCCGCTCTTGTTGCGCCCAAGCACCAGGTTGGCGTCGTGGTTGATGAGGGCGCGCACGTCGCTGTTGCCCAGCGCTTCACTGAAGGCGCCGGTGGCCAGCTGCTCGCGGAAGCCGCCCAGGTCTTCGCTGAGCTGGTTGAACACGGCGGCATAACCGCGGATGGTGGGCGTCTTGCCTTCGCCGCCGGCAGCCAGGCGAACTTCGCCCAGCGTGAAGCGGCGCTCGATGTCGGTCTTCATGGCGCGGGTTCCTTGTTGGTGTCTGCCGGAGCTGGGGCGTTGATGTCCACCATGTTCAGCGGCGTGAGGTAGGCGTCACCTCCATCGCCCTCGATGGCTTCCATGTTCTCCAGGCGGCGGATGTCGTTGGCGCTGAGCCAGCCCCACTGGCGGCCGCGGATGTAGTAGTCGCTGCGGCTCTTGACGTCCCCGCGCAGCAGGCCGTCGACGTTGAATTCGGCGTACTGGGTTTTGTAGACGCCGAAGAAGAGCTTGCGGCGCAGCTCTTGCTCAAAGCGCACCAGCCACGGCCGCAGCGTGTAGGTGACGAACTCCAGCGCCTGGTGCTCGATGTTGCTGAACGTGGCCTTGTCCAGATCGCCGATCATGTGCGGCGGCACGCGGTACCAGCGCGCGATTTCGCTGACCTGGAATTTGCGCGTCTCGATGAATTGCGCCTCGTCGGGCGAGATGCTGACCTTCTCCAGCTTGGCACCGCCAAAAAGCACCGCCGTCTTGTTGGAGTTGCTCACGCCGCCGTAGGTGGCGTCCCACGCGGCGCGCAGCGTCTGCTGCTGTTCCTTGTTCAGCGTGCCGGGCATGCTGATGGCCAGGCGCGGCACGCTGCCGTTGCCGAAGAAGCTGGCGCCGTACTGCTCGGCCGCCAGGCCGACGCCGATGCTCTGCGCCGCGTAGCGGATGGGGGACATGCCGCACACGCCATTCCAGGCCAGGCCGGGGATGTGCAGCATGTACGCCTGGTCAACGTCCTGGAAGGTCTTGCCGTCCAGCGTAAAGCTGTAGGACAGACCGCCACTGGCCTTCTTCATGGGCTTGACGGCGCAGTCCAGCGGCAGCAGCTGGATAGGGTCGCCGGCCTGACTCCAGATGATGAGCGCGTAGCCGTTGCCACCGGTGAGCAGGTGCAGGCCCAATGTCTCGAAGAGACTGAAGGGCGTCATGATCTCGTTAGGGCCCACGCGCAGCAGATCGTGGTGCGGGCCGTCGGTGACGATGCTGCGCTTGTTGCCGCGGCGCTCGTAAACGTGCAGCGGCAGCGAGGCAATGCTCTCGGCAATCAGGCGCACGGCCGAGGACACGGCCGAGAGCTGCAGCGCGCTGTCGGGCGTGACCGAGATCCCGGCCGCGGTGCTGAAACCCAACGCCGCGGCCATCTCGCTGCCGCGCGGCAGTGAAGACCAGCCGCCGCGGCCCTCCCAGATGAACTGGATGAGTTGCTTGAGGCCGGCCATCAGAACACCACCAGTTCACCGCCCGAGGCGTAGTAGTCGGCCTCTGTCGGCACGGTCACGCGGCTCATGGCCACGATCAGCGCCACGGCCGCGTCGATCTTCAGCTCGGGCTTGGGCTTGCGCGGGAAGACGTTCTCGTTGCGGTCTTCCACGCACTCCACGTTGCTGAGCATCCAGACGGCAGGCGGGTCTTCAGCGAAGTGGAAGCGGCCGGCGTCGATGAGCGCGGCGATGGTTTTCATGGGGCCGCTGAGGTGCCGGGTTTGCATGGGCACGTCCACCACGGCAAAGCCGCTTTGCTGCAGGCCGGGCGCGATCTCGCGGCTGCCCCAGGCGTCCATGGCCACTTCGCGCACGCGCACGGTTTCGGCGTCGGCTTCCACATCGTCCTGGATGGCGGGCAGGTCGATCATGTTTCCAGACGTCTGCACCACGTGGCCGCCGGCCAGCCAGGCGCGGTACATCTCGTTTTCGGGCTTGCGGATGGCGGCCTCTGGCAGCCAGTGTTTGAAGAAGGCGTAGTAGTGCGCCACACCGTCCAGCTGGCGCTCGAACAGCTTGACCTTGCTGGCCACGTCTGTCTTGCTGGCCAGGTCCAAGCCGGTGACGCACTCTTCGCCGGCGAAAGCGTCTTCGCGCAGCGTCACGTCGACGGCCTTCAGCAAGTTCGGCAGGTTCAGCCAGCTGTTGGCCGCGCCCACCCACTGGTTCAGGTGCTTGGTGCGGAAGATGGTGGCCTTGCGCGGGTCGCGGATGGCGGCCTCGTGGTCGTGCCGAAGGCTCTCTTCGTTGACGCTGACGCCCAGGCTCGGGTTGGCCTTGGCCAGCACGGCGGGGTCGGTCCAGTCGTCTTCGGCGTCGACGCTGAAGATGATGCCCCAGCGGCGCTCGTCAACCACTAGGCCGTCCAGGATCTTCTGAAGCTCTTGCTGGTGGTGGTGGCACGGGC
>JAYJME010002250.1:0-14118 GCA_036873775.1 Costaria costata
TATATCGTCGTGACGTTGACAAAATGTAGTGAATCCGATTGTTTTAGTACGGCGCCCGCGCGGACATTGAAACGACATTTGATCGTGTACCGTATCTTCGTCCGGTCTTTCTTTGTGCAGCCTCAGTCGTATGTGCAGCATCTGCCCGAGGTCTGCCCGGCAACGGTTGTCGATTTCGACGCCATGGCCTTCCACGGCCAGCCGACGTGTCAGGTCCTCGACAAGGTCAGATAATGTTGTGCGTCGGGGTGTGGTAGATTATACGTGTCGTCTGCAGTGAGATGGCGGAAAATACGATTCGTCTGAACACGTCCTATTTGGGTGTATTAGGTCCGCATTGTGACTGACATGAACTTGGTACTATATCGTCGTGACGTTGACAAAATGTAGTGAATCCGATTGTTTTAGTACGGCGCCCGCGCGGACATTGAAACGACAATTGATCGTGTACCGATATGTGGTCCGATCTCGCTTTCTGCAGTCTTAGTCGCATGTGCAGCATCTGCCGGTGGTCTGCCCGGCCCGTGATGTCGATTTCAACGTCATCACCGTCCACTGCCCACTGACGTGTCAAATCTTCAACAAAGTCGTAGAACGTTGTTCATCGTGGTGTGGTAGATTATGCGAGTCGTTTGCAGTGAGATGGCGGAAAACACGATTCGCCTGGCGACGTCTTATTTTGAAGTGATGGAATCGTGTTGTTATTGGCATAATATGGTTGTTACCGGTGTGACGCTGACAAAATGCAGTGAATGCGATCATATTGATACGTCACCCGCGCGGCCATTGCGACGACATTGTATTGTGTACCTTATGTCATGCAATCGGGGCTCTTTCGTCGTGACGATGACAAAGTTTGGTGAGTGCGATCATATTGATACAGCACCCGCTTGGCCATTGCGACGACATTTCATCGTGTACCGCATGACATGCGATTGGTTCTTTCCGTCGTAACGTAGACAAAATGAGGTAATGCGATCATATTGGAACATCACCAATGTGGCCATTGCGACGATATTTGATCGGGTACCGGATCTTCTTCTGGTCTCGCTTCCTGTATTGTCAGTCGTACGTGCTGCTTTCCCCGGTGGTTTGTCCGGCCGATGCGGCCTATTTCATCGTCTTAGCCGTCAAGCGCACGGTATCGTAGTGTAGTGCGTCGTCGTCAACAACGCGTTTCCGTTCCATTCTTGTTCACCCAGGCTCACATCACGATTCATCAGCAATTTTCAGACGAAGATCTCCCACATCATACGGCGGGACCCACCACCATCGCCCATGTTGCCAATGTCAGTCGCGGCTTGCCGTGATCAGGCGTTTCGTGTAGGATATGCGCACCAAATGGTGTTCATAGCCGTTTTTATCAGGTCGTGTTCGATGTGCGCACTGAACGCCCGGAAACGGCACTTCGTATTGTAAATGTTGGTTGAAACAATTGAGGGCTATCGTGATCTGTATCAACTGCACGCTTTACCGTCAAGGCCGTTGTGTTGTTGGCATAGCTATGGGACCATGTTCAGCTAAAAGACCTTATGGTTGGAGGGGTCGGGAACGATCTTGGTTGGTATCGTATTCACGCGTGATCGTGGTGTTCATATCCTTGTTGATACAGTTACCCGATGATATTGAGCTGACACCCGCGCAGCGATAATAGCGACGTGTGGTGGAGTACGGTATCGGCGTTAAACGCTTTGTGATTTCTATCCACGGTCCGTGCAGGTTGACATCAGGGATGATCTTCATTTCGCTGATACACTTACCCCCTTGCTGTGACCGCACCCGCCAACAACGATATTGTGACGGTCAGGCAACGTCCCTGCTTGTCAGCAAGCGGCTCGTTGCGCAATACGTGCACCTAAATGACCCAAAACAGACATTCGTATTTTTCCTTGTGGTTTAAAGAATTCGGCACTATCTTGGCTGTTCCTGGTTCCTAATTGCTGCATTGATGTTGTGTTTTCGAGACCATAAATGCAACGGTACGAATCCGACACCCGTGCCGTGACAAGAGTGAACGTTGTTCACGTACCGTGCCGACGTTCTGACGGTTTATAGCTTATGTCCGCGGTACGTGCAGGCTTATATCACTATGTATCTTCGATTCTCGGGTGGAGCCCTCTTTATGGAAACGGCACGAGGAACGGACGTGTTTGTCAAGGTCAGGCAACGCTGCCGCTCGTGATCAGGCATTTTGTGCGCGATGTGATCACTGTAAGAAAGGAGGTTGCAAATATGTTCTCACCTTGGGGGCGTTTGGACGGTTGGGCGCCGTCTGGTTTCGGATGAAGTGCTTACTTTACCCTTGTGTTCTTCGAAACACCATACCCTTGCAGCGATCACAACGGAATACGGTCGCGTATCATGTCTACGTTCAACGCTTTTACCTTAATACCTGCGGTATGTGTAGGTTGATATCACCGTGGATCCGGAATGCTGTGATGAAGAAATGCCCCTTCTTGCGGCGGGACCCGCCACCGGGGACATCGCGAAGGTCAGGCAGCGTTGTCCACCTACAGGCGTTGCGTGTACTATATGTTCACCCAACGGCCTGAAGCCACGCCTTCAATATGTCTCCTTGTGGTTTGAACTGTTGGGCACTATCTTGATTGGTACCAAACTGCTGCGTCGCTGTCGTCTTGCTGACAAAGCAAATGCGACCATAGTGGGCAAACTGTCTTGCGATCGTCCTCGCTAATTACGGTCTCGCACCTTATCGTCGCTAATCCGATTTGCGATTGCTGTCTGCGGTATGTGCAGGGTACCATCGCGATCTTTCCTCGGGCCATTAGCGAAAGCACCGCCCTGCTAGCGACGGGACCCGACACCGACGTATTTTCTAAGGTCAGAAAAAAGCTGACGCTCGTCTATCAGGCGTTTGTTTCTTATTGTACGCTCCGAAACGCGCGGAAACGGGACTTCAGCCTGTTTCCTTATGGTTTGAACGTTTCAAAGCTGTCGTCGTGTAATGACATAAACCTACGCAGCCGTATTGAGCTAGCTCCACGGGACGATCCTAGTGATGAATGGTCGCGTACGGATTCAGCGTTCAAACGATTTGCAATGTTCACCTGCGGTTCGTGCAGGTCTATCTCATGGACGATCTGCAGTTCCCCGATCCAGACAATCCGATCGCTGCGGCGGCGCCCACTATCGAAGACCTTGTGAAGGTCAGGCAACGTCCATGCTCGTGAACAGGCGTTTCGTGTTCGATGTGCGCACTAAACGCCCGGAAACGGCACTTCGTATTGTAAATGTTGGTTGAAACAGTTGAGGGCTATCGTGATCGTTATCAACTGCACGCTTTACCGTCAAGGTCGTTGTGTTGTTGGCATAGCTATGGGACCATATTCAGCTAAAAGACCTTATGGTTGGAGGGGTCGGGAGCGATCTTGGTTGGTATCGTATTCACGCGTGACCGTGGTGTTCATACTCTTGTCGGCACAGCTACCCGATGATATTGAGCTGTCACCCGCGCAGCGATAATAGCAACGTGTGGTGGAGTACGGTATCGGCGTTAAACGCTTTGTGATTTCTATTCACGGTCCGTGCAGGCTGACATCAGGGATGATCTTCATTTCGCTGATACACTTACCCCCTTGCTGTGACCGCACCCGCCAACAACGATATTGCGACGGTCAGGAAACGTCCCTGCTTGTCCGCAAGCGGCTCGTTGCGCAATACGTGCACCTAAATGGCCCAAAACAGAGCTTTGTATGTTTCCTTGTGGTTTAAAGCATTCGGCACTATCTTGGCTGTTCCTGGTTCCTAATTGCTGCGTTGATGTTGTGTTGCCGCGACAATAAATGCGACGGTACGGATCCGACACCCGTGCGGCGACAATAGTGAATGTTGTTCGCGTACCGTGCCGACGTTCTGACGGTTTACAGCTTATGTCCGCGGTACGTGCAGGCATACATAACTGTGGATCTTCGATTCTCGGGTGGAGCCTTCTTCATGGCAACGGCACGGGGAACGGACGTGGTTTTCAAGGTCAGGCAACGCTGCCGCTCGTGATCAGGAATTTTGCGCGCGATGTTCTCACCGAAAGGCCCAAACCGGCACTCAAATACGTAATATTGTGGTTTACCCTGTCATTTTATTAGGGACAAAATTCATGAGTTCCTGCCGTGTTGATCGTGCTGTTGAGAAGTCTACGAAGGTCATCTTGAGCCGATCTTCGCACGGCGATGACAGTGAAACATGGTGGCGTATCGCATCGACGTTCACCACTGTGATATTTGTATCTGCGGTACATGCAGGTTAACAACACAGATGACATGGAATTCTGGGATGAAGCAACCCGCCCTCTGGCGGCTGGACCTGCCACCGGGGCCATCGCGAAGGTCAATAAACGTTGGCAGTGGGAAATGTGCACCTAACATCGCGCTTCAATGTGTCTCCTTGTGATTTTAACTGTTGTTCGTCATCTTGAATCGTGGCCTCGTGTTGTTGACAACGCAAATGAGGCCATAGGGAGCGGACACTCTTGCGGCCATCATAGCTCAATAGTGTCACGCACCCTATCGACGCTAAGCGGCTTTGCAATTGATATATGCGGTACGTGCAGGGCACCGTCACGATCGTTCTGGATTTCCCTGAAGAAGGCAACCCCTTGCCGGCGGGGGCACCCGCCACCGTTGTGTTTGCAAAGGTCAGACAACGTTTTCGCTCGTGACCACAAGTTTTGCGCGCGATGTGCGCACTTCACGGTAGGAGGAATAATTTAGTTTGAGTATCTCGTGGTTGGACTAATTGGGCGTTTGCTTCATTAGTACCAAACTGCTACGTCGCCGCCGGGTTGCATACACAAATGCTCCAACCATATCGATAGCACAACCGTGCGGTGTCCCTAGCGACATGCGTTTGTGTCTCTATTCGACGTCCAACGCGTTGTATCTTAATCCTGAGGCATGCCCAGGCTGTCATCACGCTTGGTCGGGAATCAATTTCCAGAAACAGCCACTTTCCTGCTGCGGCAGACGTAATCGGTGATACTGAGAAGGTACGAAAACGCTGTCGCTCGTGACAAGTCGCCTTGAGCAAACCTTAGTCCTTGAACGACCGGAAACAGCGCTTACGTTTGTGAACGTGGCTCTATTGGTACCAAGCTCCTGCAGTGCCGTCCTGCCGTAAGCGCAGCGATAGCGGCAATACTGATCCTGCTGCGGTGCGGCGATAATGCCGGCACGTGGTCGCATACCGGGGTTAAAATATCTGCGGTTCTTGCAGGGTGACACCACGGTTAGTCCTGAAGGAAGTGATCAACACTCTTCAGTCTCATGGAAAAATTGACCACGGGCTTGCTGCAAAGGTCAGGTAACATTGCCACTCGTGATCAGGCGTTTCGTGGGCGAGTTGTGCACCATGTGGAAGGGAACGTTACTTCAGTTAGTTGCCTTTTGGTTGGAACTCGTGGGCGGCTATATTGACTAGTACCAGTTCTGCGTCGCCTTCGTGTTGTCATGATGTGAGCACAACGAAAGCGACTACAATAATCGGACATACGTTCGGGGATCATTGCAGAACGTAGTCGCGTACCGTATTGTCGTTCACCCGCTGTATAAGCTTAATCTTCAGGTCCTAGAGGTTGCCGGAACCAAGTCACGAGCGATGTCGGCTTGACATGTTGAATGTGTATTGCTCGCGGTCCACCCCACCGAGCGGTGCATCGAGTGGATTTATGCAAGTGGGATGTATTCTATTTGTGGTCAGCGCCTACGCCAACACCGACAGTGCCCCCACTGCTGTTCGGATGATGCGGCGCTGCCTATACCGCCAGGCCCAGAACGTTCGGCTGCAGAGCAGTGCATTGAGCGCTGTTGATACGGTGTCGCTGATCCTAACAGCGTCTGGGTTGCCACCGGACGTTGCCATATTATTCGTGCTTCGCTCGGGTCTACACCTCGACCTCCTGCGAGTGAGTTCTTCGTTGTTTGTCGAGGTGAGCTTCGCGACACACACCGGTGGGCCTAGATACTTCCGAATTTAAATCTCCAGCGAGATGATCTTGAGGTATTGAGCATGATAATGACCTAGGTCTCGTACGTCTTTACTCAAGCAAAGGTTGGTGGCCGATGACTCCAACCTTGCAATTGCGTTCCGATATCGTCAAGCATTCCTGGGACGATTGTCTAGCACGCATTGATGCCCGAATGCATCAGGTCCACGACTCCTAGTATTTTCGGTTCTTGTTGCTGTACACGACCTCACCCCCGACAAAACAGGCTGTCCCATGCCTCCTGCCTCTCGGAATCTTAAGCACGAAGTCGAATAGTATGCATTGGTGTCAGGGCTCGTTACCAGGCCGTTCGTACATAGAGTCCAACGTGCCTGTGTCGGCTTCCTTGCTACTTGTTGCCATATATTGTTCACAGGCGATACCACGGAGCGGCTTTTTGACCAGATTGGGCCAACTGGGATTCATGTTTGTTGTGGACATAAGCAGCAGGCCGACCATTGTTTTTCTGGTGGTGTCGCCTTCACCAAACCGCCAGCTCCAGCACGAGCAAGAGGCGAACGACGCGACGAACCCTCTGGCGATGAATTTCCAAGCTCTACGAGCCGATGACTTGGCCCACTACCTTGGTCTTGTGGTAGGCCTTCGCGCCGGACTGGAACAGGTACGTCTGTCAGGTGTTCGCTGCTCCACCTGCAGAGGTGATATATTCGATACCTGGCGTGGGCCCTATCGTCCTGCGTATCCACCGCCAGGAGCTATTTTTGCGTGATCTAGCGAGCATACCAACAGTGCATGCCTTGGTTTCTCTGGCCTTATACAATTCTGGTAGCTGATTGCTCTCGCCTAAACTTCCGTTCCGACATCTGCAAGCGTTGGGTAGACGACGTTCGATTCTGTACTACTGCCTGAGCGCGTCAGGCCCAATAGTCGCGGTTTAAGATGTTTCAGTTTAAGTACACCATCTCGTCCCTGACGAAACAAGCTACAGTAGGTTTCATGCCTCGTGACATCCCCAATACCACACCTTAGAATAGGTCGTCCTGTTAGCCCTCTTCACCAAGGTTTTGCGAGTTGGAGCCCAACGTGCTTGTGTCCTCGTATTTTGTTTGTTCTGCAACATATTCGGCACAGGGAATACCACAAAGATGTCTATTCGACGGGCTGGAACAGCTGGGAGTCATTTGGTTTGCGGTCGTCGCCAACGCCACCGGCAAGCCGATCATCGTTCGTTTGGTTGTGCTGCCCCCATCGTACCGCCAAGTCGAACACATGCGAGAGACATACGGTACAACCAACGTTGTCGCCACGACCTCACTAGCTTTACCAGCTAGTGAACTGGTCTGCAACGTTGGTCTACTGTTTGGCCTTTATGCCGGAGTGGAAGAGGTACGTCTGTGAGGTGTCGGCTGCTCCATATTTCGAAATAACCGTGCGATACCTACCGTAGGTCCAAAAGGAGTCCACAACCACCACCTACTGTAGAGCATATTACTCGTGATATAGCGAGCATGCCAATGGTGCAGGCCTTCTTCACTCTGACCTAAACCGAGAATGGGGGCTGATTTTTCCCGCCCTGAAGTTACGTTCCGATCTCTGCTACAGGCCTGGGCGCGATACAGCGCCACCCAGATCGCTTGCCCCGCCAACAGCTCGCACAATTGTTTGGGTAGGGCCTCGATGAAGCCCCTGTGTGCCGCTCCCTCCTAATACTCGACATTGCTGCTCACCTGACGACAGTCGAAAGCGGTTACGGAGGGAGATTTTGAGTATGAGCTCTAGCACGACAAGGGTCATTTGGGAAGCTGCGTTTGAAAACTGCCGTATGGTTGGTACGTGACCCGGTCGTCGCCCGCCCACTGTCGATGAAGTACCAATATTTCATCGACCATATGGACGGTTCTGGTTCATGGTGTAATACCAGAAGCTTCGCCGGTCATGACCGAACTTTAGTTGCCGAGTACCTACCGAACAAATTCAGGCTGGAGTACGTACATATGACTTGATAGGCAGCGATCGTTCCACTCAATCGAAACATGTCAGCAAGATTCAAGTCGGGCGCGAACAGACATTTCCGATGTGCGTCATGCCTTGCGATCCTAATGTCGGGTGCCGTTCACACCAGGTTGTCTGGGAAACGGTGTACTCCACCGATCACGTGGACAGGGAGAGAGGCGGCGCGCGTTTATCCGGCGTGGTGATCACAATACTCGACGAGATGCCCCGCGCAGTTTACACACGTGCTTTGGCTCTCAGCAGCGAGGGCGACGACCGCCAGCCCTCGCCAGTCAATGTGCTTGCTCTGCTCCACCACGGATGGTTGTGGGGAACCATCGTTGGTGTTGCCTTTATCGTCGTGCAGGTGGCTGGCCTTTTATACTCTGCCACGTATCCCCTTCGGGTGGGTGGCAACGTAATGCACAGACTGGAGTACATGCCGTACTGGCGGCGAGCCCTCTCCATCATTGTTCTGCGCGTGGTGAGTTCATCCAGACGTTCGTGTTTACGTTGGTCACAGCTTCGCCCCGTGAATCTGCCGCAGTGCCGTATCTAATACCTACGCATGTGAGGATGGGCCGAATTGCGTGAACTTGAACGTCACGCCTAAATGTGTTCAGTATTCGCCTATCGCTAGAGCGGTGTACAGAGATATGTTGATGAGCGCTACGCCGACGAAGAAGTTGTGAATCGAAGATACGCACACAAAATACTTCATCCGCCCTTGTATCCGCTGTGCCTTGCCGTACCCTAAAAAACGCCCAGCGCGCAAAGCATTGCATGGATCGAAGTATATATGTCGTGCTCCTATATGTCTTCGGCTTTTGGATGTGGCAGCTGTGGGGCACTTGGGCAGCCTTCCTTCTTGCGGCCGTACAGCTGACTACCATATACGTGGGCACGAGGTAAGCCGACTCGCCGTACAGATCCCAAGCGCGAACTTCCTGGCGAGAACACCCGCGCTGTTTATGTCGAATGAATGCCATATACCTTGTATATGTGTCATGTTTCGTCGACACTTTTCCAAGTATGGTTGTGCCAAGGTCTGGTTAATCTGATGTTGGCGCGACAGGGTGGTTGGTAGCGTCTTGCTTCCATCGTATGAGAATCCTTGTGGGTGATGCAATGCCCGTCTTGCTTAAAGGGGATCATATATTTGTCACCGCCCTGGCGTAGGCTATAGCATCGTGTTCCCGATGGCACTGCCGGTGTTCCTGTCGCCACAACGAACGCTCAAATCTGACGACATTCCTCATGGTTCGCTCCGTCCAATGCCTCGTGCGACAAAACCGGGGCCCCGGGCCACTCTTTTGCCTTTGTCCCAGGCCGCGCCATACCAGAGGTCTGGTTGAAGATTGTGTCGACGCTGCCGGCTTCAGCGTATTACGGGAATATTTCGATGTGAAGGTCGTGCGAGAAGACAAAGATGCTTTGGAAACGTATGAGCACTCGCACAGCTCGTGCACGATTGGACAGTTTCCGCTAAGTCTCCTGGTGAGATGAGTGCTTAGCACCAGTTGTAATACGTCCTAGCACCTGGTTGGCTTTGGAGCAACGAATTGAAAATTGCCAAAATATGGTTGATAACTCAACAGTAGTCCTGCTTTGAGTGTTATGCGAGACCAACAACCGACCCATGCTTTCGATGAATCCGTTGTAACTCTTTGGTTGAGCTTCTGAGGTCTTTCCCATCGCCGTTGAATCATTGGAGGGCGCTCTAGGGTCAGGAAAGGGTGGCTATTATTACGTTAGCCGTGTGTGTTTAGGGAGAGTAGGTCGCTTGAAGAAAACGTTTGTTTGAGTTGTTTGACGTCCTCTAATGCTAGGGGTTGTAAGCATGGACGATGGCAAGCCCGCACCCTCTGCGATTGCTAGTCTACCCGCGCGTGCGTCACAAGGCAGGCGTCCACAGTCACACGCGTGGGTAGCCGAACCCCTGCAAGCATTTCGTCAGGTCGTTCGTCTGTTTGGGCACCCGTGTGTGTCGTACCACGCTCAGTTTGAATAATTCAAGCGTGGAGGCGTACTTCGTATCAACCTTGTCACACGCTACGCAAACCATGCGTACCCAATCGGCTGCTGGAGGGCATCATGGGAAAGCAGGTGCTTGATAAATACGTATGGGTGCTTGGCCCATTAATACTGTCTTCTCCACGACCATCCTGTGGGTGTCCGTTTTGCAGGACGTTGCGCATGACCTGTTGGGCATGAAACGAGCGCGGAGGGCAGACACAAGTGACACGTTTGTGGATGGCCGTGAGGTGGGTGAAGGCGGAATAATTTAAGATAAAGAGGAGCGTAGAGAGTAGCGGTTGAGGCAAGTCTAAACGAGGTGTGCGCGCGTAGTTTTCCCGATTGACTAAAATTTATGTTCGTCTTCAGGGCGCCACCGCCGTACCCTAACTGGGGGTGTCGCAAAACCCTGCCGAACAAAGGTAACTCTGCGATGCCTAATCTGTCTTATGGTCAGTCTAGGGGCTACCCACGTGGCTCCGAATGAGTGGGGCACGGGTGAATGCTTACGATATAATATTCGTGCGAGTACCTGACGGAAATTCCATACGCCCTCAACAGCCCAGATCCGGAGCCGTATTCTGTCGACGAAAATTATTTGCGAACAGATATATCATCAAGAGCTAGTGTAAGGGCGTTCACAACATCTTACGGACCAACTCTCCCCCGGTCCTCGGTTTTTCCATTGGTTCAACGAACCAAAGCGATACCATGTCATAAACGTGGCAAGAGATCAGGCCGATTAAACTCCCACGAACGTTATCTTCACGTCTGGCTTGTTGGCACCACACTGAGGAGTATCACGGATGGTGGCCTCTATCACCTGGCACAACCAAAGCAATGCAGATGTAGGTGGATAGACTCTGCATATTCCTAACTTCTCCCCCCTGCCCTCCACCGTTTTGAGCAGGGCGTTGCCGTCGTCAAGGGGGGCCCTGACGAGCCTGTAATCGCTGAGCTTGAAGACCCATCGGCCGGCTTGACAAGCCAATTTCTCAGAAAGGCGTGCGCGGTGCGTCTAGAGACGATACTAGCTGTGCGTCGAACACCGTATTAATATGAGAAGAGGGAACTTGCAGTACACATGCATGTGAAGTCATGTCACACCGGTAGACAACTACAGCACGCAACGTTGGTAGATATCTTACGCAGTAACGAGCAGCGGTACGCTATAGGGCACGTCGCCACGAGTTCCCGCGCCTGTTTAGGGTTCCAAACTTCTGTCGTGATCATATTGAGCGCACCTGTACGCAGTAGCATTGTTTCCTTCAGGACGTTAGACGCCAATGCTTGAAATATGCAATCGGCTCAAAAGCAACGCAATATTTTGGCATTTTCCGCAGCCACACGCGCGCGTCACCACTACTGCTACGGGTGAAGGGTCGACCTCTACGACGTTTGTGTTTGTTTTGTTTTCCTTCGACGGGCGGGTAACCATATAGCCCGAGCTCACCACACGCCCAATCAAACAGCATCGTTTGTCGGTTCAGCCCGGTTGTATAACAAACACTCTACGCTCACGTCACACGCTATCGAAACCGTGTCCCACTTAACGCGTTTCCTGCTGACTTTGACGCGTGGCAGGGCCAAACAAGAGTCGTTCCGATGTACGTGTTTGGCGCTTCGAGTACGGAGGTGCTACGTCCAGGGTCTGATAACAGAATAACCAAGGCGCTCTCTCGCAAGGTAATTGCCGTAGAAAACACCGAACGTGACATTGAACGCCGTGCCTGTGACACACAGAAGCAAGTAGATGTAGAAACCCAACGGTAGTTATCTATCACCTAGCGCAGCGCGGGATGTGATCTTGCCGTATCCTCGACATACAGGACTGTCTAGCCTTGTGCCGGGCGATGTGGGTGAGCTTATATCAGAAACTTATACCACCCTTACTGATTAACTAACGTGGGCCGCGCTTGCCACCTGCATCACCTGTTTACCCTCAACGTGTTCTCGATTCCTTTAACATTTAAGTTCGAAGGGCTCAGGGATGTCATTGGCCTCGTGCAGCATCGTCAACAACTGACCATCGCGCTGGGCAGGTGTGATATTACAGTAGATAGCTGCAATGTACATTAGTGCACCTAGGATTAGTCAGATTTCCGCGTCCAGCGAACGGTGTACCAGTGTACAGTATCGGTCTGGAAAACTCGTTCTCACGAACCACCGTCGGCGCCAAGGACCCAAGTGAGGGAAATAGATACTTGACCTCGTTCGTCAGTCAAGAGATTCGTGAAGGCGTCGACATTCCGCGTATACAGACAAACGCTCTGGACTGATTCGACTGATCGTGGAGTGCCGTCGTCGTTGGATATAGCTGCATGTCATCATATACAATTTTATTTCCAACAAATTAGGCCAATGGAAAATCCTGCCGGTTGCTTCTGATTTTTGTGAAGGCGTTCCCTCTAGTGTTCCCCTAGAGTCAAACGAGGGGCTTCTACTAGAATCAAACGGGGGGCAGGGCGGGGGTCAGTAAATGAACGGGCGATTCAAGGCCAAAGGCAAACATTCAAGCGGGCTGAAAGCGTGGACGCGCTGAAGTCGTTTTCACCTTTTATATTGATTATGTTGATTACACAACTAAATTTGGTTTGTTTCGTGTAGGTTGGAACGTGCGCTCGTGATGCAGCGCTGATCTGTAGCTTTGGACCAGCTCATACTGTTGAAAATATCATGGTTAAGCGAGGCATCGCCGGATTATTTGTTGCGCTTGCCGTTGGCATGAACTGCCGCAGGCCGATCCCCTTAACAAGAGCCACATTCAAGGACGTGCTCACGCAGGGCACGTGTCTGGCCGTCCAACAAGCAATGCTTGAGCTGGCCACCAAGTACAGGACCGCGTGGGAGAAGCCAGGTGTCAGGTCATCGAGGTAGGCGCCGTAGGTGTTCCTGCTAATGACGTGTCTCATGTTCCCCCGAGTCTAGCGCGAACTGGAGTGTTTCCGAGCGACCGACCACGGAATCGTCAATGCCTATCAACGTCGACATTAAGGTTTTATAGAACAGGAGTTGTGGTTTGGTTGACTATAGTCTACAAGGCCAACTTGGCAGACGCTTGCTACGGCAGATGGTGCTTATTTGGGTCCTCTGGCTCCTGGCTTGAGGGGATCTACACCACTTATGGAAATAGATGTTGAAGGAAAATGAAACCCTTTCGCCCCGATGAACTGCCGGTATCTCATGGCCCTTATTGAAAAAAGACAGAGGACCTTCGAACGATACTTGTTAGTTCCTCGGACGCGGAGCCTCGTCAGTCAGATTGTCTCGGCCGAACTGCTACCCCTATCGTGGCACGCGTCGTCGGCGTTCCCATTGTTCCTGATGCGCCCTCGCTGTTCATGCCACTCCTATAACGACTCGCCATTCGTACAGTCAAATCCATGTAGCGCAACAAATATGTTGTCTAGACAGCGGCTAACCTCGTAGCGCCATCGAGACCGTCTACATGTTCCGTACGCACCTCCTACTAAGTTGTCAAACCCCTCACACGGTGGTGTAAAAATACGGCTGTTCGGTAGAAATCTGGTGCCCCACCTATTCCTAGGTACCGCAAATACATCATCGAATGATTTGACATATATTCCGCGTGCCCTCACGAACAGAATACTTACATTGCTTGGTCGTCTTGCATCAGATATGACAAAGCGCCGACGCCTCCCCCCCCCCCTATGCCATCGATATTATCCTCCGTATCATATTTCGCTGGCCCCTTGTTTTTGCGCAGATCCTAGCTGCATGTAACGAGCATCGCCCGCCATCTCGTTTCCTTCACGGATATTTGGGGTTCGTCTGTGCTGTTCAAAGAACCAACTCAAGGGGGAGAGTATTCGGCCGGTGTAAGACTGGACTCACCCCCCAAAGGGACGATGGCCTGCTATTGTCATTGAGTTCCCGTCATTTCGACAGTGGGCTGGTGTCTTGGTGGAGTTGGGGCTCTGGGAGGTGCATTGTACTCCAATAAGTTGTCGTTCTCGTGGACTTCGTGTTACGACGCAACTGAGGCTTTGCCCATGCGTGGTCGATAAGAAGGCAGATTGACGCCGTGACGGAAACCTGGCAGGTACTGCCTGGATAGAGGCAACCCACGCCCGTCCAGGACGTGAGCTAGAGGCAACACCGAGCAGGGGGGGGGGGGGGGGGGGGGAGCG
>JAYJME010002251.1:0-14116 GCA_036873775.1 Costaria costata
TCCCCCCTTACACAGAAACCCCATACCATACCCCCCCCCTCGTGCACCCTTGCTGCCTCTTCACTAACCAGCTACAAACCGTCCCCGTCTGTCTTACGCTGGACCTTTCCCGCTGAACGAGAACGCTCCACGCCCGGCGGCCTCCTTGACTGGGTGGGGGGGGGTCGGCTCCGGCGGTTGGTGAGGGGGGGCAGGTTGTTGTTTGGGGAGGCTGCGCTATATTCCAATTTTAAAGGCGTCAAGGACGTTGGAGAGCGATCGCCGCCCATGGTGAGTGGGTCAAGGGAGGATCATGCTTTCGGTTGAATTCTTCTGGATCATATCTGGAAAGTTTTGTTGTTTGACAGGGGCGGGCTGTGAGCTCGCGGTACGAGGAGCATCGAGGGCGCGCGATAGCGATTGCGATTGCAGCCCTTGATCAGTGAGTCCAGGAGGGATCAGGTTTTCCGTTAGGGTAATGGACATGATGTAGAGTTTCATCAAATAACTTTTACATCATGTCCATAAACACAACCGAAATCATGATATTTGTAGCCGTCGACATCCGGCACACCCAGTCAGTGTCCGTACTGATTCTTCAGAGAAAATACATCGAAACTCCAATACATAAGGAGACTAGAAAGTGCAATGTCATGCCAACGTACTGAATACAACAAGTGCCACATGCACAGGCCAACGAGCCAGATACACTGCATGAGAGAAAAAGAAAGAACCAAAGAAATTAGAAAAACAGTAAAAGGCCAGCAAGAACTACAATCGAACAGAAAACCAAGAAACCTCGAGGGGGAAACAAACACTCCGGGCATGAGGCAAAATGGGCGTCGTTATCCTACGTCTAGAGTTTGAGCTCGCAGCCCCCCTTCATCCAGGTACTATTAATTGTGATCAAAGCATTTCTTATAGACACTTCTCAGTCTGATGGGTTTTTGCGCGTAACTCCGTGTTTCGCTTCGTACTGTCACGTGTCCCGGCCTTATCTCGTTCCGTTCCACCTCTCCCCGTCTTCGAGTTCTCCTCCATCCCACAGGACGCGGCACTGGGAGACGGTATCGCACTCCAGTTATTTGTGGTTTGGCGCGTCGATGACTCGGCTGCTCATCTGACGAACAGGAGGTCCGGTGAGATTATTGCCGAGATCTACGAGATAGGGGCGGCGTGCGAGGAAGGCATGTTCTCGGAGGCGGACAGGGTTGACCACGTGGTGGCCGACCGCCACTCCACGTGATCAGCCCTGCATGCCTACGAGAGCATACCTTTCTCGCGCGCCGCCTCTAAGTCGTAGATCTCGGAATCATCTCGGCGAATCCCTTGCTCGCTCGATAAGCGACCGGGTAGTCCACGTGCAGGGCAACAAAAAACTTGAACGCGGCGCCGGCTCTCAGTGCCGCGTCGTGCGTCGTGGGGCAGGATCGAGAAACAGGGTGAGGTGGAAATGAGCGACATAAAGCACGGCAGTGGGGAAAAAAAGAAACAAAGCACGGAATGACAGGCCGTCACGTAGTCAGCCCTGAATGCCTCCAACAGCATGCCTTCCTTGTGCGCCGGTGGGCCGCACCTAATATGTAGGTATCGGCAATAAGTTTGGTGAACTCCTCGTTTCCGAGGTGCGCGACCAGGACCGCCGAGCCAGCCTCAACGCTCTAGCGGAAGCTTGATGTGTTCAGCTCTAACGCTGTCACTAATGTGGACGCAAACGCGGGCGCTAGCACCAACGCCGACGCTAACGTTGAACCTAACGCAAATTCCAACGTAGGCATTACCGCGGACGCTAAAGCTAAAGCCAACGCTAAAGATAGCGCTACGTTTAACTCTAACGCGAACGCTAACGCTAACGCTAACGGTAATTCAAACGCGACGGCTGTAGCAGACGCCAACGCTGATGCTGTTTCGGGCGCTGCTGCATTCGCGGTGGACGCCAGGGCGGGAGGCGATGTGCTCGACACGGGGATCACGAACTACTTTACTCCTCCTCCTGACGATCTACAGACAAGTCGTTGTTGGATGTAGGCTCCGTCGCGAGGACGCCGAGCGACACACGAAGCCATTTCACCTGCTCCTGGGAAGCGAATATCATACCCGGGAGGGCGCGAAACTCCACCCATACGCGCTAACTAGAGTAGGAGTAGCCTCCCCGCCTTCGGCCTCACGAGCAATCCCCCCTGAAGCCACCCTCGCACGCAGTGCTGCAAGCATCACGACCGTCATCGACTAAGACAGCCCACCGATGTATAGACGGTGCCCTGTCTTAACCGGAGGTGGTAGCGAACGTTGCCGGACTGAGTTCGAGGGGAGTACCGCGGCAGGTTGCTCGCGAGGCCGAATGTAGGTAGGCCCATTCCATACTGTGCCTAGCGCGCTGGAGGAGGTTCGAGCCCAGAAGGTAAAATTGCTCACGCTTGCCGGGCGAAGGTGAGAGATCATTAATTGGGAGCGTCGCTCGGCAACCCAAAACGGCCCAAGTCTCTACTCCCAGCGACAGTTTGTCTGAGGCAGGCCGTGCTATTGCTGCAGCAATGTTTCATAGTTCTTTGAAGCGATTGTGATGCTAGGAGGCCTGTTTCGGAAGGGGCAGAGAGTCCTGCCACGGAAAGTCAGCCACTTTTAAGGTCCTTGTTTTGCAGTGTCGCAGGGCTGCCCGGCCTCGGGACTCGTACACCCTGATCCTTGGCAAATCTTAAAATGTTTCATGCGTTTTTATTTTTATTTCGTAATATGCATGCCCCTACGAGTTAAGGTTTACGCTGCACGCCTATCATATAGGTTTAGAGTAGGTTTATTTTGGAGAGAAGTGCGGGGCAACTCGCCCGAGCGACCAAGACGTGGGGGGTGGAAATAGGGGTACCCTCCCTACCGTGCCACCAGTCTGGAACTCCTCGCTTGAGGAGTACCATACCTCACCCAACAAACGGTCTTGAGGCACACTAGTAGTTATGCCACAGGAAAAGCCCGACACCAGAAATCCCACGGGCTACGAGCTGGTTCCAGCAGCAAACCCAACGTTCCACCTTCGGGCCTAAACACAAGGAGTACGCTTAATTAGTCCACACGAAGCATGCCCACGTGACGGCATCGGCGAAGGGAACACATTGTTGGTGAAGGCTGTTTTGGCGTCCGATCGGTAGTTCGCGAGATATTATGGGGATTGCTCGTATTGCTTGGGGAGGCGTTGTTGCATAGGGATTTGCGCTGTCTATAATAAAATAGGGATTTGCGCTGTCTATAATAAAATCCTTGTGATTTGCATTTATGCCGCGGCTCGGTAAAATGCGTCGAGTAGTTCGACCCCACATGTGTCGACATGATCGCACCAAGAGGAAAACGTTTACGACACTTGTTTTGATTTCGCAAGCCGTGGGGGGCTGTTATAGAAATGCCCGGCAAAGTACAAGAAAAATGTATTGAGATAATATGAAACCTTAGGAAAACATTACCCCTTTGTTTTGCACGATGGCTGTTGAGTTGGGAAACGAAATTTGGCATGGTTGTTGTTCACAACAATGTGAAAATGTGCCTGTTTTTGTTTTGTTTTTTCGTGCGCCAGTTAAGGTCAAATATTCCTAAACATTCCGAAACATCGTTAAATCTATCTGCCTCAAGAACGAAACAAAACTAACTCACGAACAAACCAATACCAGCCCTGAGGTCGATATTTTAGTATTTGTCATGAAGAACAACTAGTGCGTTTTCCAACTTAAAAACAAAACCTCGCGCAAAATTTTGCAGGCGACATGTGTTCGCCTCTTGAGACATGCTACGATAGGGATAGGTAGCAGTTATTTATTGGTCAAAATGTAACTGGAAACTGAGGGGGATTCTCACGCGAGGGACTACCCGACAACATCGTCTGGTTTTGCCGACACTTTCGCTTTTTACACCCTGGTCACGTGATTCGCTTGCCGGGTCAACCCCTCCACAGCCGGAAACGGTTTTTGGGGACAAACCTAATTGGAAATAGTGTGGTACACGTTTTTGGCACAGTAAAAGGTTTAAGAGAAAAACGCCTCACTCGTCAAAAGGCCCGCTTTGGGGGGAGATGAAGAGCTCCTCAAAGGAAGAGTGAGCCTTAGAAAATACCATGGACCAACACCCCTATCCCCTTATCGTAGCATGAGCCCTCTCGCTGGAATCAGCTCGTAAGTATATTGACAAGAAAAACATCGGAGCCAAATATATATGAAGAGTAGTCGTGCTACAATGGTTGAGCCCCCCCCCCATCAATGGGAAACTATTTGGGCTCAAAATGTCAACAAACATGCCCCCTACCGTTGAAACTCCTCTCGCTAAGGTTATGACGCAAGCTCCGGTAGAGGTGTTATTCCATGTGTTTTCCTGAGGCTCTTCATTTAGGGAGTTTTCTTCACCCCCCCGAAACCTGGCTCTTACACAAAACGAACGGGCAACCTGCTGAACAGTTCCATGGTCTAGGTAACGGCGAAAATTGTTGTGGAACAATAAACAAAAAAAAATAGGGTAGTTTCTCAGTTTAGAAAAATCGCCAAAACAAGGAACAACACCCCTATTGCTGCACTCGTCTTATACGGGGTTGGTGGGTGGGGTAGGTTAAAAACGATTTCGAACCGTGGTGAACTCATCCTGTCACGCGTGTTCCTGTTGTCTGCACTTTTTTGTTTCCGGTTTCGAAAACAGACAGTAATAGGTTTTACTGGGATACTACCGGAGTCGCCGCGTACTTGTCTTGTCACGGCTTCGTCCCGTTCAAACGCCGTTCAGAACTATGTGCACCACCCGTGAGCCGTACCCGTGTATGATCAAAGTAAACGCTTCCGTCGTCGCTGATGGCCGTCGATACAGCACCGCCGCGGGGCGTTACCATTACCATCTAACGTCAGATTGCCTGTTGTCTCCCACTTTCGTCCAATATCGGCATACCTTTTGGATAGGGTGAACAGAGGAACTCCTTGAATGTTAACCTGTCCCTATAGCGTACTTTCTCCCTCTTGTTGAAATTGCTCTCGACATGCTTTTATCTCAGCAGAACGAGAACAAACACGGAATCGGTTTCCGCTGACTTGTCTTTGCACGTGCTGTACCCTAAAATATCTAACTTCCCTTCCTAGGTGTTATGTTTTCTTTGCTGGGCGTCACTTGTCTCGTGTTGGGCATGAGGATACGCCGCCGTTTCGTGGCAACTGGTTTACCTGGTATGACTGCGTACGAATAATAGTGTTACGCCTCAAATTTAAGCTCGCAGCCCCCCATTCATCCAGACGACTTCGAAGCAGCCAAACTAGTCTGGATAGCAGACACGTCTTGTTCGGTTTGCCTGTCACTCCGTGCTTCGCTTAGTAATTTCCCTTTGCCCTGCCTAGTCCCGTTCCCCGTTCAACCACCCCCTCGTTGTCTAGTCTGCCTCCACCCCGCACGACACAACACCCGGGGTCGGTGCCACGTTCAAGTTGCTTGTGGCCCAGCACATCGACGCCTCGGTCGACCACTTGGCGAAATAAGAGTCCAAACATAGTTTGGACGAGCTCGTTCACTTGGGCGCGACGCACGCGGAAGGAACCATACTTGAGGCAGACAGGACTACGAAGCCACACAGTCAGTCTTGCCTGCCTGCCTACCTGCCTGCCTGCCTGCCTCCATTACCATTCCTCCCCTGTGCACCGCGCCTGACATAGTAGATATAGTAGGCAACAAGCTTGAGCAATTGTCCGTTCGTGAGAGGGGTGACCGAGGCCGTCGAGTCAACCTCGATCCTCCAGCGCAGGCGTTGATTGCTTAACTCCAACGCTGTCGCCAACGCGGACGCCGACGAGTACGCTAACGCCTACGCTAACGCTTACGCTAACGCGGACAAATACACGCAGGTTACCGATAACGCGGCCGGTAACGCTAATGTGGGGGCTAGCGCGAACGCTAACCCAAACGATATAGCTAAGGCCAAGGCTAACGCAAATGCCAACACAGGAGCTAACGCGGTTGCTGTTGCGGACGCTGTCGCTTTCGCGTCGGACACCAGGGCAGGAAGCGGTGTGCCCGACATGGAAATCGCGGCCGACGCCTCAAGATATTCAGACACGCCTTTGACAGACGTAAGCTCGGCCGTCAGCACGCCGAGCGATTCACCTAACGAACTCACGTTTGCCTGGTAAGCGCGAACCATACCCCCTGATGGCGCGAACCTCCCCCCGTTCGCTAGGTAGCCTTTTTTCTTTCTACCTCACCAGTAACCTCCCCCGAAGCCGTCCTCGCGGCTATTGCGGCGACGCTTGCCATCACCTCCGGCTCAGATGTCTAAGCCGTAGGTGGTGGCGATCGTCGCTGCACTAGCCGCGAGAGTGGCTTCGGGGGAGGTTACTGGTAAGGTTGAAGGCAGGGAGGCCTATGCTGCACTACCTAGCGCACTGGGGGAGTTTCGAGCGATCAGGGGTATGGTTCACGCTTGCCCGCAAACGTGAGATCGTTGGATGCGTCGCTCGGCGTGCTCGAAGCCGAGGCTGCGGCCATCAGCGGTTAGCCTGTAGATCGTGAGGAGGAGGGCGGGATAGGAGAAATGCTGGCTATTCCGGCAAGAGTGGTCGCGGCGTGGAACAACCCAACGAAAGGCAACCCGTCAAACATTAGGATTGCCGTTTTCGTTGTCTCTTCATTTCTTCGTGTCCTCAGCTGACAGCTCAGGTGGCCTGGCTGACAGCCCTGACAATCCGTGTGGAAGACGGGCCGTTCATTTGTCGCCAGAAAAAGGGGCCACAGGTTAAGCCCAACTCGAGTGCGTATACAAAGGGGCCAAATCCGAAAACAATTCCACCAAACGTAGATACGTGTAGGTATGGCCGTTTTGAGTCATTTGTCGGTACGTTACATATTTCTCTCTGGAAAAGGGTTGGCAAGCACCCGACCGTGCCTATTGTTGGCTGAACAGCTCCATGCACATCTACTCAAGCTGGGCTTCACCTTGGTTTGTCTTCAATTACGCCTGAATATGGCTCAACCGGTACGTTCATTTGGTGACCAAAGTACGGCCGGTCGTAGACACGAAATGCCGGGACCCACCTAAATCCGTCCAAACCAACACTCGTACGAGAGACTGCGAGACGGCGGAATCGTACTCGTGCTCGTACAACAGCTGGTTGCGTTTGCCAGGGACAGCTCAGGTCACCTAAGGAAAAATACTGTTCCAACATATGAAGGCATATCATGCAACACTGACTCATGCAGAGGTACAATGGCTGTATAAACTAACTGATGTATAACGGCAGCCAAATGTCTTGTATTCCTTCGTGAAGCTCGGTCTGTCGTGTGTTCTCCCGCCTCTAAGCAGGATGGATTCTGATAGCATGGCCCTAACACCGATGTTAACACTTCCGCCTATGGGCACGATACGGTGGGAGATACGACGACCCTGGTAGTTGCGCAATCACAAGAGCAGACGGTTTTGCCCTGATATTTAGTCGCCTGCCGCGTTGGTGGTTGCCGCTTAGCTTCTTGGAGTGTTTAACTTCCAACACTGTCGCTACCGTGGACGCCAACGCTGACGCTAACGCTGTTGCGAGGGCCAACGCTGACGTTATTGGCAGCGCTGTTGCTGGCGTTGCGGGCACCAGGGCGGGAGGCGGTGTGCCCGCCATGGGGATCGCGGCCGACACCTCGTCACGGCCTACACGCAATCGGTTGATCGACGTATGCTCGGCCGTGACCACGCGGATTGTAGACGTGTGCTACGATAGAGGTAGCACTTTTGGGCATTTTTGTTTCTGAATGACGGGGCTCCTTAACCCCAAATCGTCGGGGTGTCATATTCTTGTTTCGCAATACTATTTGTTTGTATACCTAGCTCATGGACTTGTTGATCGTGTTGCACTTTTGTTTTACTCAAAACTAGTTCGTGGGTGACGTACAGAGCTCCAAATGTGTGGAGCCTCAGAAAATAACTGATGCACCTCTCTCATAGCATGTGTCGATAGACGCACCCTGTTATCCCACCCACGCATGGCAAGTGTGAAGCACACCCCTGATGGCACGAAACTCCTCACGCGCGCTAGCTAGTGTAGGATGGGCCTCCCTACCTTCGGTCTCACCAGTAACCTCCCCGGAAACCACCGTCGCGTCTACCACGGCGGCGTGTCTTAGCCGGGGTTAGTGGCAAACATCGCCGCGCTAGAAGCGATGAGGGCTTCCGAGGATATCACATGTGGGACTGAAGAAAAGGAGGGTCATCCGACACCACCTAGCGTGCGGGAGCATCTTCGAGCCATAAGGAGACTGCCCAACGCTTGCCAGGCGCAGGTGAGATCGTTGGATGCGTCGCTCGGCGTGCTCGCGGCCGAGTACACGGCCATCAACGGCTTTCCTGTGGATCGTGTGCAGGACGAGAACAGGGTGGGAGCCTTGGTGGCAATATCCCACCCAGAGTGGCTACGGTGTGGAACAACGCACCAAACACACCCCGACAAAACCCGGCAAACCTTAGGGTCAAAGCTGCCAAAAAGCCAACAAAATCATTATTTTAAAGGGCATCTTCACAAGCAAAAAAACATATTTCCTAACCTGGTCACGTATGAAAACCAACAGAATGCATGCGTATAAATAAATCATAGGAAACCCATTACTTTAGACCAATAAAAGTGAAAGTCCGTCGTATTGCTTTTGTGTTTGCGTGTAACCCACTCAAAAACTGACTTTGCAAACCCGTCATTCCGTATCAGACAGGGGAATCGGGATCGGGACAAAAACGTGAAAATGAAAATTGAAAATACAAAAGATAACATGACCCCACACCACAAAAAATAAAAAGGCAAACAAGCTTGCAAATAATACACTAAGCAAGCAATGAGGTAACAGGGCAACGGTGGCGGCCGCGATGGTAACAGACTACAAAAATCGGGCAAGCCTAAAGGCGTCCCGCTTGTCGGGATATACACCAGAGTGCGCTTAAGTCTTTGCATGGCACATTACACAACTCAGCACTGTAATACCCCATAACAAGTTAGACTTGAAACTCTTCGGGAATTATACAACCAGGCAGGACCGAGGGGGCGACGGAGACCGTTATTTTTCTGCCATGTGGGGAGAAAGCCTCTTCATTGCGTTGTACGTACAGGCTTCCCATATGCAATTAGGCTGTCATCCTGTCTGTCTGTCTGTCTGTCTGTCTGTCTGTCTGTCTGTCTGCGTACTGGCTGTTCGAAACAATCGGAGTTTCGCAATATTATGGATTGTACGCACGGTACGTGGCCTATTTCCTTGAACCTAGCGTCTATAGCCGCGGGCGGGCTGGGACTAGCGCGTGGGACCTGTTTGGTCGCAAGCCGTCAATGGTGTCCCGCGGTCGCCCTGTTGCCGCGGTTTGGTGGCTGGTTGCTGTTGTGTGTAATGTGTACGCGGCGGGATTGTTTTTTTTCAGTTTTGTTTCTTCCAACGCACACTGGCTACTGCGACTACGAGACAGCCTTGCCTCATTAACCTATATATTAGTATCATGTCGGACCCTTCCGATGATCCTCACTCCACCCCTATGGACCACGTGGCAAGCGCCTACCGGAGTCATACGTACCCACGTTGACTTTCGTGAGATGTGACTGCTCTGCGTGGGGGGTGGGGTCAAGGTTTGACTGAAACGTGTCCGGGGTTGGAGCACGGGGCGATTACATGAGGACACGGCCACCCTGAAAGCGAAAGCGAACCGTTAGCTTCCTGGCGCCTGGCGCATTAAATGTCATTCTTCAAGGAAGTGGCATTAAACGGGCGGCTCAAACTTGTTGAAGACTATACTACCAGGGGTTATTACTACTGTAGTGTACGAACCATCGTGGGAAATTTCAGTCTGGTACACTATTCGTGGTAAAACTGAAAACAATTTTTCTAGAGGACCCGCAATTGATTTTCCCCAATTGACCAGGCCAGTCCCGGTCGGACCGATCAAAGACAGGAGACAGAAGTTCCAGTGAGGGCGAAATGTTCTCCCATACGTTGGAAATAGAAAGCTCGCAGAAATTCTAACTTCCGAAAAGAGAGTTTGGGAGTCGTTGGCACGCGACCCGCAACAGCAACACAGGCGGGTCGGTCAACCACCTGGTATTCCCCTCGGAACCAAGATATCACGCATCGGTCCGGACGCGAGGGACTTCCTCCCCGTACTGACTCCTTCAAACGCAACGGCGTGCGTGGGTCAGAAAACGAACACCCTCCTACAATATATTATACCTGCCCACACTCTGTTCTATTGGATTAACGACTTGGAGGCCCTTTGCGTCGTGTCTGCTGGTCTGCGCATCCTACGATTACCTTGGGATGGTGCTCGGTTCGGCGCTTGTCATGTGTCAACGTCTCAATAGATCGCGTTATACAAGATACATCTGATTGGTCAATTCTTCCTTGCGTAAATAACTCATATCCCCCTGTTTCCCTGAAGTTCAACGCATGACGCCTTGCACACACCCAGGTATCGCATATGCTTTCGAGGTACGCGAACCAATGCTACATCACCTCTTGCTCGAGGAGGGGGGGCAGGGAAAACCCCTGGGCTGGCCTCAGACACGGCCGTGGTCCCAGGTCCAGCACCCACAAGTGGCCGTTATGTAGTCGTAGTCATGACGGATATAGGTTGGTGGCTCCCCTGGGCAAAAGCAACAGGGAGTCAACAGAGGCATTGGACGGTTTAAAACCAGGTTTACCCCAAAAATTAGACGTTCCAATATCGAATTGATATTTCTGCTCGCATAGCAACGGCCGCCAAGGGGACAGGTATTCAGTGAGCTAGGCGCTTTGGAGGCTTGGATAAGACTCCATCAATTCAAGCGAGGTGTCAGGAACGACGCAGTAGGTATCGACTGTGATTACAGTATACTCACAGGACCACAGCCGCGAGCGTGGGTCCAAAACGCGGGGCGCGTTGCGCCGAAAGTATAACAGCCAGGCACTGGTAGTTGGGTTCACACGCAAGCGCAAAGCCATGCCACGTGTGATCCAGAAATATATTCGTTGTCGTAGCTTCAGCGGCACACTCGACGATGGTGCGCTCGGAGGCCCCTCGCTACGGTTGTGCTGAGACTGGCAGGGTGAGTCAGATATACCTTCGTTGGAGAGCGTGGTTTTTGCTTGAATTTCCTATATCGCTTCCCATTGCGAACGTGGTTACCGAACATACTAAGTACTTACTTGCCGCTGATGATACGGAACTTTGGATCATCACGACGATACGCAAAAGCCGAAATTGAAAGGCACCCAAAGCCTGGGCACTCGGACACGCACAACGACAATGTACTAACACGGAATTCGAACTCGCTAGAGCTGGGCACATCTTGATGAGGCGTGGCGCGAATGGCATCGTTGGCGAACCTGGCGTGCTCGCATGTGCCGAACAGCTGATCCTATACTTTATATTTTGGGTATAATAGAGATCACTTACTTACTTGAAGACTTATTATCTGGTACCAGGTATATATTCGACGAAATCCTCAATCTCACAGCTGGCGTTTTTTTTCTTTTATAATATACACCAATGAAATTATTCAGGAATTCATATTTATATGAGTTATAGCACATGTTTTATACCATATGATATGTATTCTACCCCTCCAGTAGAGCTTACCACCTTTTCGAAAAAATGCGTGTCACACACTGTTGACGACACAAAGGGCTTAATGCTAACGAATGGTTGGTTGACTGGTTCTGATTGGGGCTTAGGGCTAGGGTAAGGGGTAGTTCTATTTGTCTCTCGTACACAGGGTGTGTCAACCATTTTCTCGAATAAGTTGTAGAGTAAGATACCCCATTTCTACCTGATACAATGTTGTACCTGTTATGTACTAATGCTTGTTTTCTGACTTGGGACCCTTCCGACAATCTTAGCTTCACCCATGACGCGCCACGTTGTTGATGTTCGCGATATTTTATCTAGTACCTGGTATTTAGCTTACTGCACTTCGTAGGGGGGGCACCAAGTTTTAACCAGATGAGTTGGGACACCGGGCAATGGCATCGCGCCGACAGCGACGGCAGTACCAACGGGTTTTCGGCTCCCTGGTGCCGGGCGCATTATTATCATATGATATGTCCTCCTTCAAGGAGGTGGCAGTTTGATTAAAGCCGATTACATATCGAGCATTGATAAAACGGCTCATATATTGGAGGACGCTCGGTTAGTGCGAGCTTTTGCTCGGGTACATTCCATCCGGGGAAACTCGTACCAGTACCATTTTCAGTGGAATTATTAGCGGACCAAGGGTTTTCCGTTTCCGCCCCTTCTCCCGGAAGAGCGGTCGGCAGCTGCTTCATAGCGATTGATGACAGAGCGGGAGCGAAAAGTACACTCCAAAATCACTTTATCCCTTGTACTACCCCAGAAAACATTCTACGCTATCTCCGAGTAGTTTTGTCTCCAAAACCCGTTTCCGGCTCTAAAGGGGTCAATAGATAAAGGTTTCACGCGGCAGGCAGTGTATTCCACAAAAAGTGAGCTGCTATATGTTGTTTTAGTGGTTGGGACAACATCCAACAGGGACCCATCACGGATGCGCGACAACTACTGACTGTTGTTCGAACGTTTTCGTATCTATACAGTACAATAATAGTAGGATATCACCACCAAGACGATCGGACTTTGTCCGAAACGCGACGACAAAGGTCGGTACATTATTGTGACAATACTTTGGAGACGGGACTAAGGAAGCTGTGAGGAGGGTAACCACATTTTCGTTGCCTAGTTCTAGCCACTCTGTCGCGAGTGTCTCTGCAACTCGCTCGAAAACGGAGTGTAACCATATCTTTTCGGCGCAATTGCTGTGACTTGTATGCGACAAAAAAACGACATAATATCATAACATACTTCTAAAGAAGGGTCAGCATGAAAACAAACCGGAGTGTCGTGATAGCAGCATGAATTTAAGAAAATCATCAAAAATGCTTTTCATGATTTGTTTAGTTCACTTGGTTTTAGAGACCCTCGCCCCTCGCCTGGGACCAATACAAAACCGTGTGGTGTCGGGGAAGAACTTACAGTACAACAGCAGTAAATCGGCCGCCATCGGCGTGACACACAAGTTCATTGCGATCGGCGGAAAATGTAAGGTTCGTGTGAAATTCATATGAATGCCTAAACGCTCCTTGTGTTTCCTCCCACCGCGGTCCTGTGCTGTACAGTAGTAAAACTTTAAAGACTCCAAAAAATATGGTAGCTGTGCGCGCGAGTCGCTGCGTATGAGACGCTGAAAAGGGTATCATCCGTAGACGTGACCCTCTTGCCGTATAGCCTCGGTCACAACATTGCCCTTGGGTCCATCGGACAGGAGAGACACACATCGGGTAATCGAAGTTGTTTTCGGTTTGGTACTTGATAGCAATAGCAGTAACGAAGGCTACTCAATTTTTCCGATTTCCCAAACTCTCGACAGAACTATGGTACTGGTATAGTAGTACAACTCACATTAGATTTTGTTTTCGCTCGGCCAAAATGTCCATCATCGACATAATAGGTGGGAGTGACAGCTCCGTGCTCTCTCCAGAGAAGTGGAGGTGGCGGTGGGCGCCCAGGCCCACTGGAAGAAGAAGCTGACGGATAGAGCGGACAAGGCGGTGACCGTGCCGGCGGCATTAATGATGGGTGTAGCATCTCCAGGTTGGCATGGAGAATCGTCGTCATACTATAAGGATGTCGATTGGTCTTGGCTTCTTCTGCTGTGACCCCCCTTACGCCACGCAAGGGGCACCTCGGCACTGGGAACGGACAGGTCCGTTTTCAACTGAGGTAGACGCCAGTGAGAGGACTACGATCCAGGATAGTCTGAGGGTATGATATATCGACGCCCTGCGATAGAAGGTGCCCTCCGTGAGCTGGGAATGGTAGCAGAGCGACCAGACCAGCCCGGGTCGGGTCGGACGGACCAAAGGAAAGACGGAAGTGCGGGCGGGGGGGGTTGTATTTGCGCATTCGCCATACATATGGGAACGGGATAGCTTGGACAGTATTCCGAGAAGACGAACGGTCGGAATTTGGGAGTCGTTGACCCACGCACGACCCATAATCTGGACCGGCGGCTTGGTCAACCACCTGACAGTTCCCTCTGACCCTCAATCTCAAACATCGGCCCGAAGTCTGGACGTGAGGGTACTTCTTCCCCACACTGACTCGGCCGCGCTGGCTCCCTCAAAATCA